>OMLM01001843.1:53988-72872 GCA_900302695.1 Helostoma temminkii | reverse complement strand
GGGGGGGGACTAAAGTTCAGCTGAAGCTACTTAGTCCAGAGGAAACTTTATGACAATACTAGACAATAGTGGTGGTTGTACCAGTCATGACAATTTGAGACCATTTTCACCTGAAAAGTAAAAGCAATGTTCACATTTTCCTGACAAGCAACTTGCAGGAGCCAAGACACTGTCCTTCATCATAAGCAGAGGTGAATTCTTTTTTTTTTTTTGGTGTTATGTCCAGTGTACACTGGATGGTTGGATCACATCCTCAATTTTTGGCAGATACTGGAAACAGTCAGCAGCTCAGCAGGGGTACCGATGTCCACCATTTTGTCTGCTCTGCTTTCTGCAAGCTTGTTTTTTATTGTAGTCTGCAGCTCTGAATACATAGTTAATGTGCATCAACCAATGCCTTTATAAGTTTAAATCAAGTCGTTGAAACAAGTAATGCAGTACAATAAAACAATAAATGTGTATTAAATATACTTAGGAAATACTTAAACACCTGTGTATGCAAGGTATTTAACTTAAATGCATAAGTCCACAGTTCATGTTCTGTCCCCTACCAGCAATTATCATTGGTTTATTTTCATTAGAACGATCTTCCCTAAAGTAGTTTAGTTGCCAAACCTTAACCACAGGTTAGCTTGGGCAGCACTGACAAACAATGCCCCAGTATTTTGTAAATTAGACATGAGGACATGCTGTTTTGTCATGTGTGGTTTCCTTTCAGCTGAAAGAAAAAGAACAACGTTGAGGTAGGAAGCAGGAGAAAATCAATGCAGTGCCTCTGTAGGGAGCCATGGAAAAGCTGAGCTAACAGATGGATGCTGGGTGTGAATGAACAGGCAGCAGCAGCAGAGAATGAGCAGCAAGTCTGACAGCTTAAACAGACCGCCCAATATGAGACGGCAATTACACAAGGTCTGACACACCAGCTAATCCAGTGCTACTCAAACTGTCTGTCTGGAGCAGCCCTAACAAGCTTCATCTCATAAGGACTCCATAGGGACATAACTAGACTAGAAAAGTGTCTCATATTACTTTTGAAATTTTTGTATAATCGGATCCAAGATTTCATTAAAGTCTTAAGAAGAGATTTAGGAAAATAAAAAGTTTTGTCATGTGTTGTTACGTTCTGTGGATGGAACATTCCTCTACTTCAGACCAAGGGTAGCATCCATGACTAACAGCTATGAAGGAAATATTGTTGTAATTTATGTATCATATTGTGCTGAGGACATCTTTACATCACGAAGCATGTATCCGGAACAGTTCCTTCCCTTGAGTGGGCTGTGAGCTTTCAGTCATTCAGACAGTCTGGTTGTAAAGACGCTGCTGACAGACACAGTTTCAGATAAAATAGCTTTTGGCACTAACAACTTCATCTGAATGTTTTGCCCTTCGGATATACTCCAAACCAAAAATGCCTCAGTTACTGTCACCATCTGTCAGCTCCTCAACATAGAGATTTATTCCTGTGACAGACACTGAAACACAACAAGGCCAGACCCTGAATCCTCTCAGATAAAGACAGCCAAGGATTGGGACATGACAGTTTAATCAGCGGGACTAAAGATGTTTCTGAAGCTCTTTGTCTTCATATTAAAATCATTCATTCTCTGGTGGAAATTCTCTCTAGCATTCTCTCCAGTGTCTTACATACATCTCAATTTATCAACTCACAGCTACATCTCAGAAAACTGCATACTCTTTCTCGCTGTCTTATAATTGAGAACTTTTGCATTTTTCTTTAGATCATGCACCATAACAGAAGATCATGATAGAAAAAGTGTAGAATGAAAGTGGACTGGCATTTTCTTTCACATCGTTTTTACATTTACCTCCACAATCAGTGTCTTATTGTGTTACTTTTATATTTTCCATATCCATTTGTCCATTTGTTCAGTCAGTTATTTTACACGCATTGTACATCTGTCAGTTTGTGTATCCACCATTTTCATTTATCACAACTAAAAATAAAGGCGGTGTTCAAGTTTGTTGAGGGTGCTCTAATGAGCAGTAACCGATAGCGCGATGTTATAGTTACCTGTAATTTAATAAACATTTAAAAGTTTTAAATGTTTTCAACACTGATCTGTTATCCAGTTATTATGCACAAGCAAATACATTCTGTATCCGTGATGTAAAGTGAAACATAAAGCAACAAAAAAATCCACAGATGTTTACCTCAGTTAACTTTGTCCATGTATGGTGAGATATTTGTAGCAACAGGGACGTGCAGGAGGTGAACCAGCCCTCTGTGATCCTGTGTCACTAATTCAACACGAAAGCTTGTTAATATTATGGCATGAAGGATGGGCATGTAAATAAAACAGTGCCTGAGTGCTCTCGGCTGCGTTCAGAGAGCTCTAGGTATAGTAGGGCCGTCCTGCTGTCAGTTTCATCTTCACAACGTTGGGAAGTGTTCCCCACTATCCCTGCGCACGCCTGTCTGATCCGATCGTGATGTAAAACTCAAGAGGACGTGGTGGGACAGCTCGTCCCTGCGCCATCACTGGCAATGATTTCAATTCTGTGCACTGGACGAAAGGACAGATATTGCTTTCAGTTTTAAACTAAATATTGTGTTGAGTTAAAAGAGGCTCAGATAATGGAAGATATCACAAACATACTGTATCAGTGTACATCCTTCATCAGATTTTAATAAAACATGTTATTGCTTATTTATTGTTATATTATTCTTTTTAAATTATGTTCCAAAGATAAGAGAGTTGACTTGAAGATGATGAAAGCTGCTGAAAGATGCTGATAATTTTTTAAAACTAATCCTCCTTTGTTAAAGAGTTTAGTAATTTTAGGCCAAAGGCATTTAAGAAATTGGTAAATGGATTCCATCTTCACTGACGTTGAATGTATCAGCATTTGTAGCAACATACTGAAATACAAGCGACAGCATCCAAGATTTCCCATTTGATATGATCTATTCTATCTATTTCCATATGGTGGAGTCTGATAACCAATAAATGTCCTCTGTTCAGACCATTTTGACCTCGTCACACAGTGTTTAAGGAAGAAGAAGTAAAGTCATTGGGTAAGTGCTCAATGCTGGTTCTGTTGCATCCAGCTACATTTAAGCCACTGGGAGTAAATTGTTGAGTTGGTGTCAATATGGTTTTTGATTGACTCTTACTGTGTGATTTCAAATCCTAAAAGTTCATATTGGTGCAAATTATTAAATGAGCAGAGAAGTTGTGGTAAACATCAAACATTTTCATTCAAATTTATTCAAATCCAGTATTTTTTTGCTCAGTTCTGTTCCAGGATAAAACTGAAAATTGAAAATGTCCTTTCATATGATGGTAGAGGGAAAAAACAGAGCTTGTTTTTCATCCTTCACTGGCCCTACACGAGGTTGCACGGTTGGTGGAAAAAGCAAAAAAAGTTTTGACAGCAAAGATGCAGAAAAAAGACACAACTGAACTTTTTCCCTGTTGAAGAGGATTCCATTAAAATGTAAAGATGCCGTTTGAAGAGTTTCATGTTTCTCTGTAAACCAGGACATTTTTCACAGAGATACAGGAAATATTATTTAGAAAAGCTTGGTAATTAGACTGTAAGTGAATCACATAGACTAACACTTCCTCTTTATACTAGCAAGATCATGTTAAATCATAGCCCAATGTTTCAACTTGCACCTTCATCGAGAACCAAATAAATAAGTAGAAAAAACAAGTCAGGCCTTTACATTCTGGAAATGTATCATGAGTTCCAGGGTTACCACTTGAGCTTTGTGATCATAAAGCAGAAGAAGAACAAAAAACACACAGCTGTTTTTTACATTTTCTGTAATTACTATTTTACTTTTATTTGTTTTTTGTATGTCTGAACAAATCAGTTCCCTCATTTGGATAATTAAGTTAATTAGTCTCTTTTTGTACATTAACATTTCATGAATAGTTTGTAACTCACACATAATATAGTATACATTTCTTGAGATGTGCTTTTCTTAAGTAACTGTTTGAAAAATATTTACTTCTAACTTTACTTAGAGAGATGCCGTCAGTGGATCTACCACACAACTGTGTTTCACCAATCAGACATAGCAACAATGATCACACGACTCTGTTTGACCAATCAGACTTATCCGTGCAGTTATGTGACCACACTGTGGCGTAGCAGCATAAACTCTTCACGTGTAACAGATGAAACAAAACCACAGAAAACAGTAGAGATAACTGTCTTCAAGTGTTTTTTTTTCTCCCTGGCCTGTTTTTAAATTTACTGGTACATGACATATATGCAATATATGTAGTGTTTAAAACACATTTTTATTTTAAAATAATTTTAGTGAATACAATTAATGTCACAATTAGGTTTTAGACTATAGGTTGCTGTTGCTCATCTTGATCAGTGACGTATATATTTACTGTAATACCTGCCTGCAAACTAAAATTTCTTTTGGATATTGACATAGTGAAATTTGTTGTTTTATGTGTAGACCTTAAATTCAAATTCAATAAATGATATTATATTATATTATATATTATATTATATTATATTATATTATATTATATTACAAACAGATGAACGTCAAAAGACTGGTCTACTCAGCTCTGCGTGATGAAGCTGTAGGTTAACATGTCTTCCTATTAGCCTCCACTTAACCAGTAACAAGCCTGAAGCTTCGCCCCATTAGTTACCATGCAAACAAGATCGCTATTGATATCTCTTAACGAACTGCCACCTCGTCAGTTCGATTTCCTGTTAACTCACTCCAGACAATGAAAATCAACATCCAGCAATTAGTTTCCTGGCCAGGGGATTAGTTTGCAGGGCTTGGACGTGCTGTAGATATTCATTACATTAATGAGACCTGTCTCGCTGTTGCTCATTGGTTGCATGCTGTTGCTCTTCTGACTGGATGTGGTGGCCCTGGAGGGAGGTCTGAAGATGTCTACAGAGGATAGAGGCCTGAGGGCCCAGGAGGTATATTATAAAAAAACACCTTTTGTCATTTGAACTGAATGCAACATTATAATAGAAGTATGAATCTGAACTTATACACGTATTAGTCAAGATCCATTTCTCACATTTTTTAAAAGCATGTTTCCCTAAATGTTGATATATTCCTTTAAACCACCATGTGTTCATCCATCTGTCAGACATAATATTCAATTAGATTTACATTCAATCTTTTTTTGTAAACCGCTAAGGTCGAGGGCCTCAGGTAAGTGTTTGTCATTTTTATGGAGTTTTTCTTACATAAGTGAAATGTTCCGGTTTTTAGATCAGAGTGGTAATTCATGCTAACTAGCATGGTCATTCTAACTAGCCTATTACTATTCTAACACTTACCTGAGGTAAGGACTAGTTCTAAAGTCACTTTTCTTCTGTTCCGTATGGGAAAAGTAACCGATAATGCCATTGGTCAGCTAGCCCTGGCATCCTATTGGTTGGTGAATTTTGATAGGGTTCTCTCAGGTCGTTCAAACAAGAAGCAAGCGTGAAACGTTTTGAGAGCGAGCAGCAGGATCTGAGCAGGAGCACTGGAAATGTGTGTGAGGAGCAGGAAATCTGAGAGCACAGATACAGATTTGAAACCGAGCAGAGCAAATCTGAGCGCGAGCAGAGACATTTTAAATGCGAGGAAAGGGTTTTGAGAGAAAGCATAACAAAATCTGAACATTAAATCATTAAAGCGTGCTCTCAATTTGAAAAACTACGCTTTTGATTAAAGAAAGCGATCTCATCCCATATTAATGAATTAAAATTTTACCAGAAGAACCTCGAGTGTGCGGGCCATAATAGGCAGCAACGTCAAGCAAACAAACATAAAAGATTGATCACAAAATCTCATATTTCAACTGCCAATAAAAGAAAACCAAATATAAAACCTTAAAATATATTGACATTAATTTGAAAAACGGCAACAATTAAAACATCCTAGCAAACAGCATGGCACTGACAAATGATGGTTCTCAACCCACCAAGCTGAGAGTCTCCTCCTCTGTTTGCCAGGAACTGATCTCTCAGTATGATGGTGTAATATTTATGACATGCCTCTACCTTTTAGCTGCACTGCCTCTCTGTGTCATGTTCTTTCTCATTATGGTGCTGCTAGCAACAAGACTTTTTTCACACACATGCATCATTTACTTCCTGGAGGAAACGCAGTGTTCTGAATGAACAGTTAATAATCAACAGCACAAATGAATGGAAGTGTTCATTTTCATGCTGAAAATAAGGCCATTTATGAAAAAAAAGGTTTAGTTGGCATTTTTGTGAGAAAAAAAAGGTCCAAAAGCTGTTTACACCCATCCAGCCATTTTTCCTTGCTTCTCATTTCTTATTTTCTGCTTTCATTCCATCTTTCTGCTGCTCCCTGCTTATAATAATAACCTCCTTCTGTCACGAACACACTGGCCTCAGCAGAGCGAGTAACAGAGAGAGAACATTTAATAAACAGTCAGAGAGGAAGAGCAGACCACAGTATCGCTGCATTAATTTGAGCGTCATT
The DNA here is from genome assembly GCA_900302695.1 of Helostoma temminkii. Lineage (NCBI taxonomy): Eukaryota > Metazoa > Chordata > Actinopteri > Anabantiformes > Helostomatidae > Helostoma > Helostoma temminkii. The sequence continues at coordinate 66,406 of OMLM01001843.1, read as the reverse complement.
AGTGGAATGGCTGTTCTTCATACCTTCAGCAGCAAAGGTGACTAATTTTTCCTGCCGCCAAGGCACCACCACCTCCACCACCCTGAAAACCTACACACACACATTTCCTTTGCTGTGGCTGGAGTCGATTGCATGTGGTGGGTCGATGCAGGTCCATGGATGCCGGCCATGTCTGAAAGGACAGTTTCTCGACAGAGCTGGAGTAACAATGCATATTCAGGGTAATTAATGCACACCACATAAACACCCATATTCTATATGAAGTAATACAAATAAATAGCTGCCATTTGTTACTCTAATTAGCCTAGAGTCATGGAGGAACAATAAGAAAATGGGCCCCAGGAGACTATGCATTAGCTCTCCTTTTAATTTTCATTTTGCATGTCTTTCCCCATCTGCTTGTTGTTGTTTTTCATGTCTTTGTGATTGTTTGTATCTGTCTCAGTTTAGCATGTGTTGTTGTAGCCCTTTGCATCACTAGATCTTTAGATTTGTTGTGTTTGTGCATCTCTTCGTGCTTGTGTTGTGTCTCTTTTTGGGTCACTTTGCATGTCTTTGTGGTCATATTGTGTTTCAGAAATTCATTTGTGAATTAAAGTCATTCACAGCGTTGCCTCTTCACCACTGTATATTGTCTGGGTTGTTCATTAATCTCTCTAAACTCACCTTTTATCCTCTGCCACTTTCAAGCATTTGACTTTCTTTCCCTATTCTTTCCTATGCTCTCTTCCATCTTGCCTCTACTTCTATGTGTCCAACATAGCAAAAGGCAAAGGGGAGGAATAGAAATACTGAAAGATTGAGGGCAGTGTATTTGTCATGGTGGAACAGACATACAGTACAATACTACAGCTGAATAAATCCTTTCACATGGCGAGAAAAACCTCTCAGCAATTTGATACAGTGTCGATGCCTATTGGCCTGCAGCCATTCTCCTGAAAACAGACACTGGCTGTTTTTTCAACTAATATCACGATCCTGTTATTGCAAACCACACGCTGCTGAATGTAAAGGGACATAAAATAAAATCCATCATTTCTGTATTGATTTCAAAGCCTAGTAACCTTAAACATAATCTTTTCTCTATTGAAAAATCTAACTAACTAACTTTATTTAAGGATTTTACCACTACCAGTCTCACTTCAGAACCATCATTATATCAGCACAATGCAAACGATATATATATTGCAAAGGATGAATTAATTTATTTTGTGATTTAAACCTACAAATTAAAAGCAATTACACTTCTCAAAGGATACAAAAGTGCACAACAAGTGAGTCTTACTTCCTGGTAGTCCTCAAAAATCTTTAGTTTTATCTTCAAAGTTTATTAATTTGATTGTGTGACTTAGAACTTGGTGCCAGTTTATGAACTTAACCTTAACCTGTTCGCTAACCTGTAAGATTACAGCATATTTAACCAAGATTACTACAAAGTTGTGTTCTTTTCATTAGCAATTTGTGTAAAAGTGTGACATGAAGTTCAGACAACTTTAATAAATGATAATCTTAATATGTATTTCTTACTTCAGAGAGCACCTTTTATAGGCTCAGATCAGAAACATGTGATCTGAATGTTTACTTCTCAAACAGTCTTTCCCCTTGAGGCAGAATGGTGAACTGCAAGCATGAAAGCTCTGCTGCCAAAATTCCTCTGACATTTCCAAGACTGATGATCTTTGACAGAATAAACAAACAACATAAACCATGACTAACAGTGTGCAGCTCTGAGACACTTTCATTTTACTTTGTGTCATCAGATGACTCCAGTAACTTCCAGTTTTGCTGCTGTAGAGGGTTTCTGTAATTTTATGGTTTTCTTTGTTGTTTCTCTGACATTTGGGATTTATCAACACATCATAATTATCTAGCCCCAATCTGCCATTTATGTGTCGTCTTAAAGTGAAAAATCATCTATTTTTTGGGACACTAGATATAAAAATTCTCAAAATAAATGTTCCTAACATGTAAGTTGATTTCAATAAAAGTGTCTTTCAAATAATGTAAAATATAAATGTAAATAAGTAAATAAATAAAATCAATCATCATAATAAGACAAGGCATGGAGCCAGAGAGGTGTCCAAGGGTGACACAGATCCTCCATAAAATCTGACTCCCATTCTTGGTGCAAAAAGAATTATTATAATTATTTATCTTGACACATTTATTTATCGTCAGCCACTCAGCCACTATTTTATGTTTTAACTATTTTCAGCATTCGCATATAGAGATTAAAACCAACAATGAATTACCTCACATGCTGTCCATCAAACTTAGTGTATCTGTGTGTGCACTGACCTCTGTTGTTATCTGAAAATGATGAAAAACACACCAGTGAAACACACTCCTGCACTGCATGACATTTTTGTTCTTCATGAAACGTGACAGCATTATTTTTACAAAAGGAATGACCATCACTTTTTACAGCCTTTAAAGTAAGAAAGCCTCAAGTGTGATGCTGCTGGGATGAGTTTCCACCTAGCAGAACGAAGTCCAGTCGCCATGACTCAACTTCCATCCACCTGGATGACTGAGAAGCTTCACAGACATGTGCTTGCACATGGTTTCCATGTTGTTTACTCCACTGGCTTCTCACAATACTATTTTAACATTGGATCTGCCAAGGGGTAAAAATGTACCCATTGCTGTTTTTCAGTTGGTCATCATTATTTTTCCCATTTTTCCATACAATATTCGAGAAACAAATCCGATTACAGTTATAATTAATAGTTTAGATCATAAAAGAGATCCAAAAAAATACAGATTTTATGCCTCTAGACATTTAAAAGCTATGCCTTAAAAAAAAAACATTTTATCATCATACATCATACATTGTAGGAGTAAAGCACTAGTTTGGTGCATGGGTAAATTTTACCTGTTGGTGGTTTTAGGTATAGAGGAAACCCCGGCCGTTTTCGTGTCAAGTAAAACTCTGAAAATCCTGTGTTTTTGTGATACAAATAACAACACTGCAAGAAGTAAGGCCTAGTATCAGTGGCACTGATAGCTAGGTATTGATCCACTCCAAACTAAAGGCATAGAGACTGTTTGCTAACTCCTTTGACTCCTACGATAGTTATTCTCAGAGTATGATATCCTGTTAGTATATACATTAGTGCAAATACAGATGTAGTAAATGCAGCTTGTTCATATGAAACAGTCATTGGGCTGTAATGAATGAGTCATGTACTGTAATACAGCAGCCAGTTACTGCAGAAGTCTTTATCCAGTCTTTACACAAGAGCAGAATTCGGCACTTCCATTTGCAACAATCATTATTTGAGCCATTAGCTACTGTATTAGCAACCGGAGGCATTTCTAAATCAGCTACATATAGATTTACAAACACACATACACACACACGTATCACTGAGTCCATTAGTGCGCTACATACAAATCAGCAGGAAACACAAACCCTTTTGCTCCCTCACTGAAAATGAATATATGCAAAACAATGAGCAGCTCCGGCTTTTAAAACATCAATCACATGATAGTCCTGAATTAAGAAATGGGATACAGGAGACAGGATGTGATGTCAACAGGTAAACAGACACAGAAAAGACAAGAATTGAAGGAAGTCAAGGTCAGACGTTTTCAGTTAGACGCATGCTTGGGAATTGGAATCAGGACTGGAAAGCTACAGTAGATTTAGCTGTTATTTTTTTATTTATTAGGTGTGATATTACAGAAAAATTACAGTTGCTATTCGCAAAATCTAGTTTAGTTTTAGTTTTATTTATCACATAAAAAATACATAAAATTAAACAAAAAAAAGAACTAAATATACTCATACAGTACTTATATCCATATAAAAATATAAACAATAAACAGCTACACCTCATAAACCAATTAGATTTTATAAACAATACATGAGATCATAGCATCATCATCTGAAAACGTACCTTAACCTTTTTTTTATAGAAAAAACAACCTTGTAGACCAAGAATGTGTTTCCAAACAATTTCAAATTGTGCACATGCTTCATATTGTGTGTGTTCTAAGTGCAAACATTTTTTTTATCAGCTTGGCTTTACTAGCTGTTCCACTTGACAAATATTCCTGAAACACTGTTTCTGAGCAAAGTTAGCAAACTCCGTCAAAGCATCAGTTTCTCCTTTTGTCTGTCTTCTCATCTCTGCCTCCTTTTCTCTCTCTCTCAGGACATGAAAGTGTTACTTTTATTTTCAGGCAACTCTCAGAAAGCCTGTTAGGTATCTGACTAGAGATGGTCGAATCAAACCGAGAGAAAGAAGGATCCGAATAAATGAACTTCAGAGACCATCTGAAAGACAAGGAAAGTGAGCGCTGAAGCCAGACATGGATAGAGGAAGGCTAAAATAAGACAGATGTGGGGGTGTTAGATGGAAAGGCAGCCAGACAGTGAGTCTCATTGTCCAATCCTCACCTTTAACTTCTTCTCCTTCACTCCCCCACTACCACTTTTGCTCCCCAAGAAATAGCTCATTTTATTGTATTTTCCCAGTTTGGGCCTTTGAAAAGTTTTGTTCATTCACTACAGCAAAATATCTGTTATCATTATTTGTATGCCTCATTCAAAACCGCTGCAAGGACCCGACAGTTTTCTTTAAAAACATCACTGTAAAGTGCTCCAAGAAAGAAATATTGGCAAGATAAGACCCTGCAAGTCAACAGATTGGTAAAAACCGATGAGACTCCTGCTGCAGAAATCGTTGTGAACATCATCTAAGGGTGCTTTCACGTATTTATTAATGTCTGAAGTAGTTTATACAGTTTTCAGTGTGATTATTTCTTCAATAGAAAGAAAAGCAGTTCAAAGCGAAGTCTGTAGAGTCAATAGGACTTTATTTCTTGAAATGCGCGTCAGGTGGAAGATTTAGACAGAAATCTCAAGAGGTTGGTTCAACACTTGCAAACATTCACAGTTCCCAGAAGTCTAAAGTGACTTTAGTGATCCTGTGATTTGAACATTTAGAGACAAGATTGTCGCAAAATGTAATACACACATTTACAGTCCAGCATGTTGTACTTGTACATTGAAATATAAATAATCATGTTGTCATAACAATATTATTCATAAATATGTTAATATAAAAGAAGTTGCCCTCTGAAGGCCCTCTGACACATTTTAGAAGAGTGTGTCCTTTACAGGATATGTAGCTACACATTTTAGAACAGTTATTGAACCTATTGGTAACATGATATCAAGTTATTGCGATATAAAAATCATATCTCTTCTAAAAAAGCTTGTAAAAGGTTTTGACAGAATGACACTTTACAGACAGTCCCTAACTCTGTGTGAACATGTACCCAGTAGGTGAGGTCCTCCTGCCCGACTAACGAGCATCCGACACAGATCGATGGATCTGTTTCCCAGAGTCTTTTCAGCCGAATGTCTGTTGAACAAGAGGGTAACAGTGATCACTTTAATTTACAGTTAATATTCACTATGTAAGTGCCTGGAACAAGGGATATACCTACCCAGAAGAAGTAAGTACCCATATTATAGCCCAAAAGTACCTAAAATTAGAAAAAATACTCTCTACTTAGAAAATACTTAAAGTATAAGTGCATTTATTGTTCACAGAGTAACAGTCCCTAGCTGGACTCAAACTAGAAACAATTATGTGGCATACACTGTAACAATGTGATTTTTATAGCTTTAATTGCTACTAATAATGATCTATTGATATGTATTGTTTTGGGCCATAGTATATATTTATTTTTCTGGATTTTAGCCTTTATTTGACACTTAACGGTGAAGAGGCAGATACACAGACAGAGGCTGCAGTTGCAGTATGTGGCACACTGTAACTATCTGGCCACCAGGATGCTCCAGGGCATAGTATATTTTGTAGTATTTCAAAGACTTTGCCAAATAACACTAAAAGTACAGTAGTGGCAAGGCTATATTGTCTACAATGGGTGGAAAGGTTTTAGGTGAACTGCCCCTTTAAAGTAAAGCTAAAGCTGCCTGATTGACAGGTGCCATCCAACTGTTTATTTTAACTATAAACATAAACACACGAACAAATTCAGCCAAGGTGCAGCAAAAAGAAACCAGCTCCCTCAGCTCTGACAATATTTACATATCCCATCTGTGACAATTCACAAACATGTTGGAGAAAAGGAATAAGAATATATTAATAAACTGCTAGCATATTTTCTAATTAATGAAGTAATGTTTTTATCCATAAACAGCAGTAAAAGCCAGGTTATTTTGCATTTGATTTGTAGCACTGAATATTTATTAGCTACTTTATAAAGTTATAATCCAATCAAACTAAGCAGCTGTGCCGTTGAAGTATTAAGGAACATAAACAACCTGCCTGCGTGGCCCATAAAGAATCGCTGTATCATAAACTTATGTTTGTCTGCAGAGGCAAACAGCTCAGATGGTGAGAAGTAAAAACATTACAATCAGCTTCAGGCAAAATATGCTGCTGTCAAAAGGGCTCACTCACGCACATTTGTGCTTCTAGCTGTGTGAGAACACTCATTTACATAATGCATCCAGGAGCCCAAACCTCAACCATCGCACTTAAGTAGCAAACTCCAGTGTTTACCTAACCCCAACGTAATTATCAACGTCAGCAGCTCTTTGAAAACATGTCAGAAAGGAAAGACCAGCCAAAATGTCCTCACTCCCAAGGTGTAAAAGTTAAAACAAAAGTAGTCATGCATTTAAACACACGCACACACACTTAAGGCAGTTACACCTTTGCTGCAGTCCGCAAAGAAGTAATCGATTTCAAATAACAGTTACTTAGAAAGGGTCTTCCAATAAAAAAACAGTTAGTATTTGAAGCCACAAGGAGCGTAAAGCCAGTTTACAGTGTCCTCTGTAGTAAACTGGGGAAGTTGTAGATACATTTAACCGTACTTTCATCTTCTAAAATGATCTCCTGAGAGATTAGATACAAATATCTGGCATTTATCACATCTAACTGATTTATGCAGTTAAAAAAACATTTTAGTCAGCACTCTTTTGCAATATCTTTCATCTACCTGCCTCTGTAAAGACCTCAGAGGCATGAAATGAAGTACTCTGTTGACAAAAAGGACATTAGCAATTAGTGAGAAGTGCTGTCTAAGGTGGGATTTCTCCCGTAAACAAAAGTGAGTAAGCAGAGATCATGATGAGGCTGTTGGGTGAAACTGGCTGAGCTGGTCGGGTTAGCATATGTTTGATATTCTTGTTACCCAAAGAGCTTACATATTACTTTTTTCTGTCTAACACTCATGATGCAGTGAGGATGTTTACACCTTGATCTATCATGTCTACTTTATCCACTCAGCAGGAAATCACAAAGTTCCCTGACAAAGTTCGTCTGTTCCAGTGTTACAACTATAATCAGTACATTCAGACAATTTGTAAAATAATTATTCGAAACAAACAAATAATTTGTACCAAACTCAGCTCTGGTTAATTTTGACACAGTATATTGTTCAACTGATCTGTAGCAAATCGTCTTGATAGTGATGACCTTTGTGGCAGCAGAATGAAGAGCCAGAAACAGTAAAGGTTATATTAAGAAGGTAGAAATTCTCCAGTAAGGAGGAATGGTTTCTAGTTGTTTTAAATGGTGTATAATACTGAGAACAATAAGAAAGAGTTTACAGCCCAGTACAGAAAAATAAAAATAAGCATAGAGGAGGAGCACTAGCATGAACTTACTACTTACTACCTATTGTAGTTTCTCAGGAGGATTAATTTTACTCTGTGACTTTCTAGTGTGACCAGAGATTTAAGGATGTACAAATTACAAATGTCCAGCAGAGTTTCCACTACAAGTTGCTTGAAAGAATTTTGGTAAACAGCTGCTGAAGAAGACAATGATTCATGACAAAAATCCAATGTCACTATCTTCACTGGATTAGAGATTAAATGTACAAAAAAGCCCCAAAAGATTCAACGACCTGCCTCATGTTGAGTGATGTTATTTCCATTTGGTCTCATGTTTGGATTTGGAAGACTCATCGAGGAGCAGTAGTTATGTAGAGTTTTGATTTTAAATAGGCCTCTTGTTGATATTGTTTACTTATTATAAATGGCTGAACTGGTTTGGATCAATATTCACATTGGGAGACACAATTTCAAAACTTCACTTTCAGACTCAGTGTTTTTTCTGTGTGGTAAATCAGCAAAGCAAGAGAAACAACAAGAGATTTCTCATGAGAAAAGTCCTTTACTGAGCCTTTTTTTTTCACAGCGCGCACACACACACACACACACACACACACACACACACACACACACACACACACAGATAGAAACTAAACACACACTCGTGTCCCTGGTTGCTTTTATTAATCACTGGTATGTTCAAATTGCTGTTAAATTGTCTGAGGTGCAAAGAAAACCTTGAGGCAGAGGTGGAGACGGGAACAACAACATGTAAGCTGTGCTCTTTTTATCTGGAAGCTACTGTACCATATGTGTGTGGATGTTTTATCCTCTCACACTCACACACACCAGTGCTCTGATTAATTATTGAACATTTGATCTCTAAATGTTCACTTTGTTTTACTCTCTCCAGCTTTATGTCTGTTCATCTAAATCACTTTTGATCTCTCCCTCCTCTTAATCGTTGACAATTTGCTCAGCTAAATGCAAAATTAAACTACGCAGTATTTGAAGATTATTGCTTCTTTCATACTGAATGTAGCTTTTCCCTGGTATTTTTTTGTAGAGACACATTTGTGTACTGTAATTGTAATTAATTATATTTTCTATTAAAGATCCAGTGTGTTAGAGGAATGCAGCAGAAATTGAGTACAGTGTTCCTAATTATGTTATTATTAGTGTGCAATCACTTGAAAATAACTGCATTTCAAGCTTTTATGTATGTAGGTAGTAGGTCCCATTTTTCTACAGTAGCCCAGAAGGGACAAAGATAAGTTTTGAGAGCAACAGTTTAAATTTGGTGATGCTATGGCACCATTTCCTTTCAAGAGTCGCCGGAAAAAAAAAATTGTCATGGCCTTGACTCATTTTAATGTACTTTTTCAAACACCCTCTTTTTTATTTGTCTAATAATAATAATATTTATTAGAAGCTTTCGTCAGGTCAAACTTTGAGTTCGTTCTAGAGGAATTCATGGTAAAGATCAGAATTCACATTAGAGGATGAATAAAGGCAGTGGAAACTACACAGTAGCACAAAAAAATGTGAGTGTGTGCCATCAGAGTGATCTCTTACGCTCCGTTAATGTTACTCTCGTCCTTGAGCTACAGATGCAAATGACAGCTAGCTCCATTTCCCCATTGCACAGCTGGAGAAGCATTTTAAAGCATCACACTTCACCTGCTTTAACCTCCTCTTTAGATCCCAAACACACTCTCCCACCCCTATCACAGTGTTGTACTGCATCTGGGGTGTCGGGCAGTAATGACAAACAGCTCATGTACATTCAAAGTTTCCACCTCATCCCTTCACAACAGGCATCAGAAGGCCACAGCCTTGACTTGATTTATTTACCTCTTTCTCCTGGTTTCTGCTCCTCTAGTGTCTCTTTTCCGCTGTTTTTCCTGCGTGTGTCTCAGTCTCACGCCCTCTCTCTCTCGCTTCTTTAGGAATGAGCAAACACTATCACTTTTAGTGGTGTTAAAAAAGTCAGTCTGGTGAGGAGCAAGAGGGCCGAGCTTTACACCAGCACCTGACAAAACTCTGATGGATGGTCCCGACCTCCAATGCCAGAGACATTGTAATATGTGTGCATGTATCTATGTGTACCCTCACATAAGCGACCTTTTGCAACAGCATGACAAGGCCATTGATCCTGGTCTGTAATTCGACAGCATAAATGCATCCAGAACAGTTTGTGTGTTTGTCGTGTTTAACGTGTGTGTGCTTATACAGTACATACGCATATGTTTTTAAACCTTTCAATACTTTTTTTCAAAGCTGTCCTGAGCTTTAAACCACCTCGAACATCTGGATGAACCACTGCAGCAAATATCAGAAAGGTGCAGGGTAGAGGGATTCCTGACATAACTACACACTGAATGCAACAATCACATTTGTAGAAACTTTAGTTCACCTTTTTGTGTAAAATATAATATCACAGTTCCTCAATTCATCCAAAATTAAAAACTGTCCTGTTATAATCTTCACTGCCTTTTAGCGTCATTGTGAATTTACCACAATGCTCTTTGGAGGTGCAGTTGTCCTGGTCTTCAACTAGTAAACAAAAGCAGTTTAGTGATTTTAATACACAGTATATAAATGCTATGTTATTTTGGTTTTATGTGTGAACAGCTTGACTTCTGATAGAACAGCTGTAAAACCAGTACAACCACAATGCTATACTGGCAGCAGCTCAATGCTACAGTTTTGTCGTCTGTAGGAAAGTATAGATACAAGGCAAAACCCCCCTTCAGGCTGTTTATTCTGTATGAGTGTACTCATGTAAATATGCTACCACTGCTGCCACTTTTCATTTTATGCCTTTGTACCTCCCTGCAGCATTTTTAAAAAATGTCATCTGCTAAACTTCAGTATCAGTGAAACTACTGGGTCAGTCACCCATCTGGTAGGCAAAAGTTAGTCAGATTCAATCAGGGCAAAAAGCCACGGAGTCAAACTGAACTGAGCTGCCTCAACCATATCAGACATGTTTGATATTCACAGTAGAGTCTCTGTGTGGGTTAGGCTGGACCACTGACTCAATATCACGAGGCTAAAAAGTCTTTTGTTGTTTGTTTCCACATGTTACTTGTTAGATATTTGCTCCATTTATCACCTCACAGATCATTCTGGAGACACATGCTGTGTGTGCAGAATGTGCTCTCGTGTTTGCAGAGCAGCATATTATCCAGCAGGGATACGTGATTTTCAGTGTGCATGCTGTGAGAACGGTTTAGATGGCCACCACCTGGAGGGTTTGTCGGTTATTAAATGTTTAACATAAAACACTCTTTAACATAAAATCGTACTGTTGGGTTTAGTCACATTTTTTTACCACACAGAGACGGTAAGCAGACCAGACACATGTAACATATGGAAACCTTCTCTTTTTCTTTTAGCTTGCAGATGTGTGAAGACTCTGGGTACTAGAACTAAATGTGTGAGTGCAAAACAGAACACAACGCTGTGATTAGTTCTTAAATAAAACACGAGCAATAAAACAGTTTTAACATTGAGCTGAATGGCTCCTGTTACTGTGAAAGTTTCTCGTCCTGCTGATCCTACTGAGGTTTGACAGTCCAGCCTGCAGCACTGTTCAGATTTCAGCTCATTGTTTTGGTCCTCCACACCATCTGGTTGAGCCCCTGTGGCTTCACCAGTCTCCCCATAGGAAACTGTGGGCAGCAGCTTTCAGCGCACAAACTGATTGTACACTATCTGCTCAGAGCCAAATGGCAGAGAGCTCAGGTAAACAAGTGTCTGTGTAGAGATGTAAACATCTAACAAGCTAAGAAAGGGCAAGTTCTTTTACAAGGAGTTGGTGCTAAACGACTCAGTAATTCTGTTAATTTCAACACCAAAAGTCTGACATCAAGTAAAAAAATTAAAAATGAGAAAACACACATTTCCAACAAAACATTTGGTGCTGGTGCTGCAGGTGCTGGATCTTCAGTGTCTCTCCCTCTTTTTCACTCCGTTACATAAAACAACATTGCCAGCAAATGCCCCATGTGTCTGAAACCTAATAAATAATGATGCCATTTGAATATCATACTAAAAATGGACTATAGCTGTCTGACACATTCAGGGTAAAAAAGTGCTGACAGCAAATCACCTTCTAGTGTACTTTTTAAAAATATGCACTGCTATTTTTGCAGCTCTGTCTCTGTTTGAGGCCAATCTATAATTTGAGACTACGTTTCCCAGAGATACATCCACGGGCATTTTGCATCAAGAAAACATTTTTTTCTGTTGATCGTTACAACAGATTCCTGACTGAAACCTTCAGTCATTTTGCATTTAAAGAAACAATAACATTAGTAAAGTCGCATTGTGTACAGTTTTTTTATGCCTGCATAATATATTGTGTATATGGTAATACTTTATGTCACATTTTCAAATTCTACTGGAGAGAATTAAATTTCACACACTTTTTGAAAAGCAACACATGCAAAACTGTCTTAATGATCTTCTGCTTGGTATTTCTGCCTCAAAACTCCTGTTATAAATATCAAATGAAAATATTTTACAAGGCAACAACACACGCAAATGTTTACTTGTTAACTATTTATAGTGCTCAACATAAAGACACAGTGACGACAGTTTTGCTAAATGTGTGTATAAAAATCACAAACTGAATGTAGAGAAGAGACAGTTTGGCAGACAAGATTGTTTCACTGATCGTTGTAAGTTTAGGGATTCAGAAAGATAACAGTATTGGGTATTTTCACATGGAATTCATAATTGTACTTCAGTTTGTTTTTACTGATCCACTCCTCTTTTCTCAAAATAGTTAAAAATAGTGAACAC
>OMLM01001843.1:23512-35846 GCA_900302695.1 Helostoma temminkii | reverse complement strand
CTCTCTACTTGCTGACAAAGAAAGACAAAATGCCAGGACAACAATCTCTAAGAAGTGTTTATTCAAGGAGTTCTGCTCATAGCTGACTACTCCAATATCATCTAATCTACTTTCACTTAAAGGGAAAAAGTTGTATAAACTTTTTGTGCCTCCTTAGGGAGCCGTGTGAAGTCTGACAAGTTGCCTCAAGTTTAAAAATTAAAAAATCTGGGAGTGCGAGTCAGAGAGGAATGAGTTTTCAGACGTCTGTACTGACGCCTCACTACTAACTGCTAATAACACACCTGATCTTACGGCTGGTGGTCGAGGTGCCTTCTGGGCCATGAATTTGACAAGGAAGAAAAATGTGTAGAATAAAGAACAGAACTTCTTTAGTTCTGCTGCACTGATACTGATCATTTTGTTTCTAAGCTGATAATGTTATATGAGTCCAATACTAAATCGTTGGTGTATTATTTTAAGTAAACAACGTGAATTCCTCTTTTACTACGACATTATTCTTTATCTACTGTACCTCCTGCTCTCCTCCCTCCAGGTACGGCTCCAGCAGCTCTGTTGACTCGGGCCAGTGTCTGGGTGGTCTGGACGGACTTCTCTGGGGCAGAGGCTGGGGCTGGTACACGTCCTGACTCTGGTGGTGGTACTCGAATTCCTGCTGGTGGTGCTGGTGGTATTGGTGATACTGGGGGTACTGTGGAAACTGATGATACTGGTATTGCTGATGCTGGAACTCCTCAATTTGCAGACCCCACAGGTAGACAAGGAAGAGAAGACCGGCCCCCACAGACACGAGCAGGTACCGCTTCTTGGCCTGCATGTGTGCTGTGGGGGGAGGAAGAGGAGGAGGTGGTGGGTTTGGGGGATTGTAAGGGAGGGGGGGTGAGGAAAACGAGGGATGGAGAGAGGATAAGAGGAAAGTATAAGAAGAAGGGGAAGAGAGGAGTGTGACAGGCAGACAGTGAGAGGAGAGCAACAGAAGAAAAAAGTAAAAGAGTAGAAGAGAAAGTTGCCAAGAAGGACAGAAGGAGTTAAGGGTGAAGGGAGGATGAGGAACTAGGATTAAAAGAAGGCGAGGTGCAGGGGTGTAGACACAAGTCAGCTTGACCCACAGTGTCTCTATCCACAGCTCGGCATTTTGGGATCTGGAGTCACTTAAAGAAAAGACAAATCACAAAAACAAATACATTTTACAATAAAAGCCAGAACGCAATGGTAAAATATGTCATTATAAAAGTTTAAATCAATATTTTCAGAGTCAATGATCTTTACCTGATAGTGACTCTAATAAAACACATGAAATGTTGAAAAAAGCAGGTTAAAATCAGCCTGTTGTTTCAGAAGATGTCTCGCAAAACACCAACAAAGATAAAGCTCCTAGCACCATCACACTTATTCCATCTAAACTAAGTGTTTGCTGGTTCCTGCCCCCGAAATATTGTTACAGCTAATTGATGACATCAAGTGTTAGTATCCTAAATAAATCCTCACCCATCAGTAACTCTGACGCAGTTTAACTGGACTCGAAGCACTAACTTCATTTAACAGCCTGTAACCTTCCCACCACCTAATTTGTTACATACACACATATTTCCATTTTCACCATCACAGTTTTAATTGTGTAAATGTAGCTGACTGACTGCGCATCACTTCCTTTCTGCGAAAGTGAAACTTGCTCACGGTGCCTTCCCCTCGGTTAACTTGTGTAAATAGGACTGCGAGTTAATTCATTTAACATTTTCACCAGTATCAATAAACAATATAACAGTGTAGGGCTGCTGGCCAGTGTGTGACAAGAAGCAATGCGGCACTAAACTGCAGGATTTCTGAATGGAGTTTGGAGCACTGGAGCCAGACGCGTGAGTTTTTTGGCATTTAGTAAATCATCCCTCTTGAATACTTCGGTTATTAAAAACGTATCTCACTTTTTTACTGATACAAGACATAAGGATCTAACTAAATCCCGCTCACCTGTTTACAAGGAACACCTGTGGTCCCAGGAAGGAATCGAGGTGTCCTCTGCTCTCCCCTCCATCACGAGCAGGACTCCACAGTTTGGATACATTTTCTCCACTTATCCTTCAAACACCGAAGCAGAAATCCATCCACAGATGATAAATTACACTAAAACCATGCTTAGGCGCATGTTCACTGAGCGCAGAGAATCCACACAAGATGCGCCTCCTTCATCCTCCGCCGAGTCCCAGTCACAAACTTTCCCCCCAGAAAGGACCGAGGAGAGATTTTCAGGCTCCGTCTGGGCGAACACGGCGATCTGTCAGCACAGCAAGCATCCACGGTTTGGACTTGGACACGCAGCCATCTGCCTGAACAGCCGCGACAACATCGACAGCATCCATCCAGAATTAACTGCTATGTTAAACAAGATGCGTACATCTCCAGGCTACAACTGCCAACCCTCTTTAAAAAAAAATCCTGGCAAGAGACGATCCAAACTTTGGAATTTAAATCCACACTCCCAACTGTGCGCTGCGGATCACAGGGGGAACTGGGCAGAAACCATCTTCCAGGTATAACTTAGTGAAATGCCGGCGCACCTGATCCGGAGAGACGCACGTCAATAAAATGGTATTAAGAGCGACTTCACGGTCGGCTGAGTGACAAGCAGCGGGCTTTTCTCAATAGGGTTGAAGTAATGGATCAAATTAACATCGTGGCTGTATAGCGAGGCCCCTCTGGGTTACTCCATCCCGAATACTCGCTTTCAGGAGACCCGTTGTCTTCACCTTTCCATCCGCAAATCCTCAGTTGCATCTGGGCTGCGCCACCGTGCAGCATCAGCGGCAGCGCTGATAAAACAGACAGCAGCAGGCTGGCAACCTGGGGGATTGAAGCGTGCACTGGGCGCCAGTTTCCTCTGATAAGGTTTGGGAGCTCGCCATAATCTCAGTCTGCATTTGTAGCTTTGTTTCTGTCACTATAAATAAGAAACATCGTTACACTTAGATGAGTATTCGGGTGCTTTTACTGACCAAAGTCCATTCAGAAATCGGACAGTTTAGGAATCCACAGAAACATTGGCTTAAAAAGGTAAAACATGACTTAGCAACGCATTTCATACATGTTAAGATGCATATCACATTCATCTTATTGTTGTTTCAGTAAGATGGAAACTTTGATGATGTGACCTGGCTCTTTAGCGCTTTTAATTAAGTCTTAGCTCATTAATGATCAGAATATATTACCCAATAAATCAAATTCGGCTTCCTGGCTCACTGATGTTTTCATCTTTGCTGCCCCTCATTCATGTTGCTGTTATTTGCAAATAGGTCATTGATTAATTAAATTACATTTCTGTCAATATCTCTTAAATTACAGATGGAAATTACAGATGTGGTGGAGCCACACATACCTATCATGCATCAAACATCGCCATCTTGTGGCTGGTTTGCAGCCAAATCTTCAAAAAAGCTGCAGCTCAGCTTTTCAAATTCGACCTCAAGTGTTAGTGTTGTGTGGTGTACAGATTACTGTGTGATTACAGCTTGTGATAGACAAGAACCTGTTATATTTGTTAGTGAAGGTGTCCAGGATTTGGTTATAGTTTATTGGACACTAGATATCAATAATAAATACTTTTGCTATGCTATACCTGTTTAAAAGCTGTTTCAGTATTTATATATATCTTTGTACTGGCTGTCTGAGAAATAATTTAAGGTGGAATCAGCAAACGTCACCCTGCACATGAACATTAATCCCATCAGCTTTTGATGACAGAGATATTTATGGGAAGCTGTAGAAATAGAACATCTCTGCTTCGTATGTACGAACCAGCTAAGGCATATTGTATATTTTTAAAAAGCCATATTGATCCACTTCGCGATATCTGCGAACGATTCCTGTGTCACAAACACCCTTATTTGATCTGAAGACATTCTTACCTTCACGTCACTCTTTAATAAAAGGCCTTTAAAGCCACTGTATAAACCTTGTTGCCTGTGTAATTTAAAGAGTTTCTATTGTTCCAGTTCTAAAGTTGGACCTTTCACAGCAGCTGGGATCAGTAGAAATGCTGAAGAGTTGTATTTGTGTAGTTTATTTACAAAACAATTGAAAGATTTCTTATGTTTAATCTCTGCAGCAGCATGAATGTTTGGATATCACTTTATACTGTAACAACGGCGAGTCCAACATTTGTCTAAAACAATACTAAACTCCTATAGTTTTATTCTCGCTCACCTGTTCCATAGCATCTCTGGCGTTGATGGCTTCATGGTTGATTAAGACATGATAAATGAGCAGCTGTGCGAGAGCAAACTTGGATCCGTTTGTAGTCTCAGTCCATCGCTTCTTCTCCCCCACTTGTTTGTTTTCACCATTAATCTGGAAACTTATGGGCAAGTTCACCAGTTCTGTGCTCCTCTCCTGTACCATCTGTTCAGACGAGACTACGATCCAGCTTCAAAATAAATTTGTGTTCAGATAACATCCTATATTTAATCTCACTGGATTATATTCACTGTGTGCCTAAAGATGCGGCCTGATGCTTCTCTGCCATACAGTGAATATGGGGTTTCCCTTTTCCCTTTTTTCCCCAATCAGTATAGTTGCACATACTGAACTGTGCATGAGTATCTAATGTGCACTGTTGCTTTATTCAATCTGACCCTGTTTTCTTTATATTTAGTGCTGATTGGTCTGTTTAATATGAATCTACTAATGAAAACGTATTAGCACAGCAGCCATACTTAAAAGTATGTTGAGTTACCTTGATACCTTCTAATCTGCGTTGTTACCAGCTTTACACTTTTTTCTCTCATCTTTGACAGATGCTCATTTCTAGCATCAGCGTAGAGAGATTATTAGCAGTAGGGTGAAAACACATAGCCTATAAATGGAGTTAGGCTTTCACCACAGAGCATGCAGAGATGTTGGCTTCTGTAGTCTGCAGAACAGCTTTTTCAGTCTGGCTGTCACCAGGCCAGGCTGAAACTCACAGCACCACAAGCAGCTACTCATATATCTGACTGAAGGTGACTTGGAAGTTTCTCAAAATGTGTATGGACTGGGTTATTCTCTCATGTGAATCAAAGTGGCTGTTCTGTGTAAAATAACAGAATTCAGTGAGATTTAAGTAAGAAAATCAACCTCAAACAACTGAAGTAAAAGGTGAAATAAAAAGGTCACATTCCTCTGATCACTAACAGAAACTACAAGCTTATATCTACTTCATACTTAGATTATTTTTGTTTAAGCACTTCTGCGTGATGTGTCTCCGATCACAACACTGGGGTGATTCAGTAGATCTTTGTGCCTTAACACCTTGTTTTGGTTTGATTTTAGTCTGACTACAACCAGCTCGTCCAGGTTGAACGTTAACATGCATGGAGAAGAGGTCTTATTCTGATGTTCTGATAGCGGTAAAGTAAAAACTTCCAGTTCCTGTTTACCAGGGTTCTGCTCTGGTCTGACATAAATCACAGTTGCAAAAGCCTCACTTTGAACTCAGGTGCTTCTGTAGTCTGATCTGTGCTAGAAATAGTTTACCTGCCTTAACTGCAGCCACAAGTTTCTGTAAATGTGTTGCTGACAGTAAAATGCATTTGTATCTCACAATAGGCACAATATTTGTCTGTGTTCAAACTATTCAATCAACAGGAAACAAAACGTATGCCTTGTGTGAGCAGTCCTTTGAGATAAGACTCACATCACTGGGGCAGTAAATCATGAGCTGCACAGGAACATTCCTCCTATGGAGTCTGGACACAGGTGATGAAGGATCAGAAGCTCTCCTCACTTTAATACTAAACATTAAATGCCGTACTTAAAGTGTGTTTCTCTGCAGTCTGTTTCTTTGTGGACTGATTCATGCGATGATTGTGGGGCAAAACTAAACGCTTAAACAGCTTTTAAAGATGATCAGTGACTGGAGGATTTTCATTGTTGTTGTTTGTTTTTTGAGAGAGAAAAATGATTTCACCCAGTCTAAATCTTTGTTCCGTACGCCATGTGGAGGAGTTATCTAAATGCTAACGATGCTGACTGGGTCATATCCTCGGCTGGGAGCATGTGTACCCCAACATACTCCAAAACACATACAGATATAAAAAAAATCAATGCATCTGTCCTGATTTGTGATTGTTTGTTTCATACACAAACACACACACACACACACACACACACACAGAAAGCCAGCTGGGCCACTAGCCTCTATAATCTGGTCCTGTTCTGTTTAGATGCCGGATCTCAGGATTTGAGGCTGCGATGCAGGATTCAAACAGTCCACATTTTCTGACCATCTGGTGTCACACAAAACACAAAACGAGGCTGCACTACATTAATTCATATCCATGTGAGAATCATAACAAACCAGTAGAACAGCTAATAGTCTACTCCATCTAGAGAAGCATACGAAACTACTAGGTTAGAATCACAAAATGGCACCTACATTCATGACTTTATGAGTGGAAGTGTGGATTGTGTGTTGATATTAATACATAAGACAAACACAGAGTGTACCAGGGTATCCAGAGGTCAGCAGCTGGATATTTACAACAAAACTAATCAGGAAAAAAACAGTCCTGCATGTTTAGATCCAATACAAGTATGTAATTATTATGATGAGTTAAGATGGAAATAAGAAATCAATGCACACGATTTATAAATTAATTTTTTTATCACTGATTTGCAGTATTATTTGGATGTACCTTGTTATGTACCTTTGGCAGTCTGCAATAATCTTGCACCTGTATTTTGTCTGTACATTACAAAGTACTTTTCTGAAAGATGTAACTGAGGGTACAGAAATGATAATTCTGTTTTTCACTGTGTCTGCACCGGCACCTACACACGAATATATTCTGCGATAAGCCAAAATGGCACAATAGTAATTCATATATAAACTGAAAAGCCCAGTACTACTCCCTGTATCAGTGGAGTGTCCTTGAAGTGTGACTAAACCACTAACATGCAGTACATTAACACTGAATTACGAGATGGTTACAAAAAGCTGGAGAAATCATTACTCGTGTCAGGGGCGAAGATGGGAACAGTGGGATGTTTTACTGGAGCAACAAAGAGGGTTGAAGCTGAGGAAGAAGGAAGGAAACACTCAAGAACACTGGTGTCTTAAACATGAAGGATTTTAACCCAAACCATTTATGCACGTACATCTAGTCAAACCTTAATGACAGCAGCATGAGACGACTGTGACAGACAAACTATGGCTTTTCACCTACATATCTTAATTTAAAATGTAAACTTCACAGTTTGAAGGTCCTGAGTGTATCACACAGTCTTCACACGTCATCAGCAGATGAAGTTTGTATTTGCACTTGAAGACCCGAAACCAGCTCCACTGAAACAAAGAGAGGTTGTGTCAGCTGCTCTGAAGTTTGATGTATTCCTTCTGTGAGGTGTTGTATAGCAGACCATCTAAAGATGATTAAAATGCTGTTTGCACTTCATTGTGTTAATGGCCATTACCTTCCCAAACACTCAAGTAGTCATGGATACAGACGGTGAGAGACAGCATAATTACATCTTAGTCCAACACTCCGCAGACAGCAGAAAAACATGTCATTTCAGATGTGAGCACTGTAATGAAGGATGAAAAGGTGCAAATGCACATATATATATAAAGCAAGTAAACATATCTCTTTGCAAAGATAACAGAACAATTAAAATGAAGTGTGTCATTACTTTTAAATCGTGTTTTAGTATATGCAACTAGTAAATACGATACTAAATACGCAGTTTGGCAGATTTGTCAAATGAGAGTTTTCAATGTTTTGACCACAACAAATAAAATGTGAGTGGAAGCAGACATCCTTTGACTTAAGCAAGTAAAAGTGAAACTACAGACAAGGCAAATCTCCTACTACTAAAAATGCAAATGCAATTATAAAAACATTCAAATTACCTAAAGATTAAACTTTAATACATTTTACTGACATCTATCCTACTGAACAGGCCCTAACAGACAGAGGCTCACAGGCCCAAGAACCCAGGCAGTCCCTGGGTCTATGTATGAAGTGAGTGTTAATATTTTTTCATTTGAAAGTCACAGCTTTAGGTTAAAAGACAGAAGATGACCAAAATAAAATAAATACAGGCAAAATAAGTCAAAACAGAAAAAAAACACATATATACACACAATTACCAAATAGACAAGATGGCCGTCTTTCAGTCTGGGTGTGTTATATTTTGGACTGGGAGACCTTAAGGGCTCATTTTCTTATAACCTGCCTTACATGTGTGTCAGCGTCATTTATTTTCTTTCTTTTTTAAATGCTGTTTTTGACGTACAAAAATTTAAAAAAACAACAAAAACATTACTTAAGGAAGAGAAGGAAGGGAAAATCTATGTTTATCTAAATACAACCTTCAGTTTTGAGCTGCTCTACATGGGTCATGGCTGATAATATCTTCATAACCTTGCATCAGTCTATTTTGAAGTTACAGAGCGCAGCGAGGTGAATGCCTCTCTCTGCAGCGACTCAGTGCATCTGCAGTGCAAATTGATTTTTCGTGTCACCACCACTTGATGCTGGTATGTACGTGTGCGCACGTAGAAGAAATAACAAACATATTAGGGTCAATCGATAAGAAGGAACAGCCTTCAGGACTCGGGATGAGGAGGAAGAGGGATCCGCTCTGACCTCTTCACTTCTTCTTCTTTAGCCCAGGACCTTTTGCCTTAACTGTGAAATGTCAGAGGATGGTTTTTAATGTCACAGTAGGATGGGATGTTGTTATGGAGACTGCAACTTTAAGTTTGATGAGACTTTTCCAGCTCAGTGTGAAACACCAGCCATCATCGTTTAATACTTTATTGTTAAAAAAAGTAATTGACAAAATGTTTCACTGATAACTAATGCTACTTTACATATAGTGTGTAATATGTTTGGTCAGTATACTAGAACACATTCTTCTAACAGATGGTCATAGTGTACAAAAACACTTTGACTGGGTACAAAAATAGTTTGCAATCTGCTGTGTACAGCGCGTGCAAGTGTTTCTATGCAAAAACCTTAACTGATGAACTTGCTGATTTACTTGCAGGCCAGTAGTAGACACAGATCTTGAGCTATAATCCTGACAAACCTGATTTATCACTTTTAAGTCCTGTTGGCTGCTCTGATCCTAAAAAAGCACCAAGCTTTTCACAGCTTATCTCAAATTGAAGTTCTTATAATATTCGTTCAAATAAAGGGGAATCCTATTTGACCACTGGTACAAGATGACATGTAATAGCCTGGAGAGATGACTTCCCCCGGTGGGGATTCATTTCACCATTCTCCCTCCACTGTGCTGTCATTTTTTTTACATGGTGCACTGCAAGATAATACAACTCATATAACTGATAAGAGCAGGTCTGTTGGGTTCTCACAGAAAAATGATATAAAACGCGCTGGAATGGCAGTTGGATATTGTTCAGGAATGAACATGAGTACTGAACGTGTGTTCCACTCTGCTGTCCTCTATCACATTACTTTTCATTGTATGTGTCTTTTGCTCTTTCTCTTTATGAGAAGAACATTATTGTTTGATTATTTTATGTGTTTGTGTTCATAAGGAAAGGCAGTGTAGTGCATAATGGCACAAAAAAAAGATTTCTCATTTTCAACAGTGTGTGTGTAAGAGAGAGGCAGAGACAGAGTTGATCTGGGTTTTAGTTATATTTCATAAGATGTTAATGCACTGTTTCTTTCGGGGAACAATGTGAGGAAGAACGTTTAGTTTGTTCTGTCAGTCCATAAATAAATGTATCTCCTGTTTGGTGTGGAAGAACTCGTCTGTCCTGCGCAGAACCCTCAGTCTTCAACACACCATCATGCCGATCGTGAGCTAGACACGATCAACTAGCACCAGTGGCAGATCTTACTAATTAATGGTGACTTGTCACAAGTTCATGGTAATAGATGAAAACATTTGGCACTGGAGATTTGCTTTGAGACATGCAGTAATATGTACCTCGCTGTGTGTGCGTTCTCAGAATGAAAACAAGATAAACATTTAATCATGCAGAATTTGGGACTACAATGGTGCAGAAGAAATGGATCCATACTGCACATTTCTACCTTTTTTCTTGTAATGTGTGAGTTAAGGCGGTGAAACGTTATTTTTCTGTCGTCCTTAAGATGACTGACTTATGCAGAGATTTCACTTGAATAAATGAATTCCCTCGCAGCTTCCTCGTAAAATATTTTCAGTATTAATGGCTTGTGATAGAAGCTGTAAATTCATGTTAAAATGAAGCGGCCATCTTGAGGTTTTGGCATTTCAATTATCCCCAACACCCTGCACAGTACACTCTGTCATTCTGTCAACTTTAATGTTTTAATATGCTGTTTGAAAGGCCTTCTCACAAACACACTTGCAATACATACTTACCCTGCAAATACACATGCACAAGTTTTGATTTATAGTCGGAGCTGTGCCTCGGTGACTAACCAGAGTAAAATATTTATGTGAAGCCAAATGAATGACATTCTCATACATTTTCAAGTGAGTCTGTAAAGAGGGATAATTTAGATAGTAATCCATTTATTGAGCAAGCAGGCAATCAAGACAGCATGCATCACGACATTGATATCGCCTGCGATATGTGATTATATCCATCAGCATCCACACTACTTACATTCACATTGTATCACCACACACTGAAAATGCATCATGTGTATATATATTTTGGTTTTTATTTAGTTTTTAATGCTTTTCATGTTACTGACAGTTATTTGTAGTGTAGTGTATCCTGTTATTTGCTGCCAGTCCCACATGTCCTGATGAATTTCATCTGTATTTCATATAACTTAGGTCATGTTTGTTTCTCCATACAACAAGAAATAAATTTGGGACTGTGAGTCATCAGACAGGTTGTAAACAAGGCAACACTTTTATGTGAAGGTAAAAACTAAAGAGAACACGCTGGAAACGTGATAATAAACCTGAGTGATAATTTTACTGTTCGTTTTAACTGGTATTTTCTGGACCTTTCTAAGTAGATGTAGCTGTACCACAGTGTACAAATACTGAAGTTCTTGGAACTAAATCAAGTGCAATCATAAAGTAAAACAAAAAATTATGTGGAAAAGTAGAATTGGTAGTTAGTTTATACCACATCTCCTGATTTGGTTTAGTGTCCGTGTCTTTTTTCTTCCAGTGTTTACCAGTTTGTTGGAAGAAGAAACACGTATCATACATCACAGCTGTAGTTACCTGATGAAATTCATATGTCAAATAAAAAATTAAACTAAGAGAACTAAAACAATAAATACTTATTTATTAACAAGCAGCACAGAACAGTGGCTTGAACATAAACTCAACTCATCTCCAAATTCGTTTTAGAA
Organism: Helostoma temminkii; assembly: GCA_900302695.1. Taxonomy (NCBI): domain Eukaryota; kingdom Metazoa; phylum Chordata; class Actinopteri; order Anabantiformes; family Helostomatidae; genus Helostoma; species Helostoma temminkii. Next base: position 24,537 of record OMLM01001843.1, on the reverse strand, counting down.
ACAAATGAGCATCAGTCATGGTCAACTTCACACTGCCTCACAACTTTGGCTGTTCATAAATTCAACATATCTCACAATATTGAAAAATGTTTTGGGGCTTGAATGAAAAAAGTCAGTGTACCAGTAAAGCAAAAGTAAATCAGTAAATTAGAACAAACATGTAGCATACACTGGAACTGAAGAAACTAAAAATAGCATCAGATATAATATCAGATCTGTGTGGGCTGGTAATGAGATTGTAATATTCCTTAAATACTGATTTTTTTCACTATTTACTTAAATAACTTTGAATTTGTCTAAAAAGATTTTTCTATAACATGTTACTGAAATCTTTGTTCCTGAAAACATCGTAATCAAATTGCATCTGCTTGTGCTCATGCTTCTCTGTAAAAACAAAAACATTTACACATTCCTGCAAATAAGGTGCGAATCAATAAATGCTCTTTCTTGTCGGTGACACTTTCTACATTCTCTTCTTACACCGAAAATCCACACAAAATAAAAAAAACCAACTGAACAGTGTGAATGAAAAAGCCCTGCTATCTGACAGTGTGTGTGTGTGTTCACCGTTTGACTTGTCTGAAGACAATCTTATTTTATCCTGAACAGAGGTTTAATCCTGACCTGTGCGCGTTCAGTGAAACATCTGAAGTTTTTTGATGTTGTTTTGCACAAGGCTTAAAAGCAGCAGGAGCCCATCCTCCCCACCTTTATCGTACTCTCCCTTTTTCACTCCATTGCTTTCAACACAGAGAAGATAAATCAAGTGCCATGAGTCCATTGATGTGAGGGGAAATAGATGAACCATTTGTTGACAAAACTCATTTTCCACTTGCAGGTAATAAAGTACACTGTGCTGAGTTTATTTCCCCTGTTTTTTGTTTTTGGCCAGAGCTTCCTGTGTCACTTGTTTGTCCTGACAAATGAGTGGTTTGCTAGTAGACAGTCACAGTGATTGAAACACACACACACACATACACACACACACACACACACACACACACACACACACACACACACACACA
>OMLM01001843.1:9459-23466 GCA_900302695.1 Helostoma temminkii | reverse complement strand
TGAACAGGTGCAATCTGCTAATAAACTCAGCAGGAGTAATGAACCTGCTTTTATTTTGTTGTCTCTATTTTCCATCTCTCTGTCTCTTGGTGTCAGTTTCCTTCTAGTTGCTCCAAATCGTGTGCTTCAATTCATTAAACCATGAGCCAAAAAACTTTATCAAATGCTATTTAAATTCCAGATTTCTAAACAGACAGGTAATCTGCAATCACACAGATAATATATAGAGAATTAGTTGTTTCTGCCTCTCAGTGCCAGTAGCTTGAACACATACGTAGATTAGAAGCTGTATTTTGTTCCTCCTGCCTTAAAAATCCACACATACCTGTTCCCATCTGCAGGTACAGGTCAACTGAGTTTGTGGACACGTCTGGTTACACCACATTGATCACTGCTGAAATGAGTCTCTGGAGAGAAATGCTTCGGGCTGTTGGATGTCTCTCTTTCCACTTTAATTTGATTGCTAAGAAGCTCCAGTACGACCATAGGTGGAAACATTAAATTACAATGAGAATTTTGAGTCATGTGGGAATAAAAAGAAAGATATTAAATTTAAATGTGCCGAATGGTAATGAGAATAAATCTTAGGTACTAAAAGCTAAAATGTGAGAGCTTTAGTAGAGAATTGAGAGCAGGTTCACAGCACATAGTCATGTTAATACACCTGCCATATAAACACATCATTTCTAAAGTGAATTCAAAAGTGTTTAGCTCACACTAACAAAATCGTCAACTAGAACAACAGTACAACAAAAAGTACAACATGTACACACATTTGTAAAAGCTGAAATGTGTTGTTACATTTAAACTTTTCCATCATGATCAGAAATTAAATTTCATAAAAATCAGAGCAATTGAATAAAAGGGACTGTATAAATGCAGTTTGTTTAGGACAGCAAGTGATGATGATTTATGTTGTGGACTGAAACAACATTAGCATTCGGTGAGAAGGCATGCAGGAACTCACAAGCTAATATGCTATATATGACATTTGCCATTTATATGTTCTAATTTTAGCTTGAATAAGCAATTGACAAATGCTATTTGCTCAGATTTAGAAGTATAGTATAGTTAAATGTGTTGTAAAACTTTAAGCTTTAAATGTTAAAAAGCAAACGTCCTGTGCTGAATTGTCTCTTTTGAGAAAAAGGTGGATAAATAAAACAAAACAAAACAAAACAAAACAAAAATCTAAACTTCTTTTAAAGACACACAATCTGAGTTTCTCACAGTTTTTTGGCTTTCACAATTTCTCAGCCTGTCTGGACATTCAAACGCATGACTTTCAACTCACTGGACACTTTATTAGATACACCTCTACAATCTAATCTAATCCAATGCTGTGAATTCTAGTTTATAATTTCTCAGTTTTTAAGTTCAGTATCAGTATTATATTAAGAGGTGTCTCTAATGTTTTGGCTTCCTATTGACATGAATGAGGGGTCATAAACATTAGACACACTTCTTAATATAAAGTACCCTAGTTCAATAATAATATAATGCACTCCAGTATGAGCAGACATATGGTTAAATTATCAGTTTCAAGTTAAACACTGAGAAATTATAACCTTGTTCAGGTGTGCCTAATATAGTGGCTAGTAAGTGTGTGTCTCACACCATGCAGTGTGTTTACACAGTACGATTAGGCTCAGCCACTTCCAGAGTCTCAGTGTTAAAGCATCTGACTGCCACAGGAGCAGAAGCCTCACTCCACCACCCACACTTTTTGGCATCTTGACTGAACAAAGGCAGCAAATAAACATATGTTTGAAAGCACATATTTGTCAGGTGCCGTGTTTCACATTTCGAAGCTCTACAGTTGGTTACCTGCCGACTGCAGGCGGGCTAGAAGTGATTTTATAAGCAAGCACGAGCTCAGGGAAAATTTAATAAATGTGATGCGGTGTTTGGTTTCTCTCAAGTGACAGTTTCTTTGGAATTGTAAAATGCTTGCACGCACAGGCAATCTTGCACTCGCCAGGTAAGATTGCCAGGTAAGATGTGGTTGTGTGCACAAACACACTGGTCAAATGCACGTAGTGGACTGGGTCTGGTGTTGTGTTCTTATTACTCACATGCAACCTTTCAAACTGGTCTTTGTGGAAGTTTTTCTGGTAGAGAAGTGACACCAAAGCGTATACATTTCATTCCTTCAACTACACCTGTTAAAGTACAACAACAATAATAATTATTAAGAATTATTAATAAAATCATCCTCAAGTTCCTCGGATGAGGATTTTAAAATAATCAAGAGTAACAGTGAGGCTTTTTATGTATCTGACTGATTGCCAGAAGCTTTGCATTGACACCATGTGCAGGGAAAGGCTCAGGTGTTTGACTTGCACCTGCATTCATGTCTGATTTTAACAGACTTTTACTGAACTTACTTTTTAGCGTTTAGATAAATTTAACTATAATTATGTTTTGTATGTTGTACGAATGCTAATTCAACATGCAGACTGGTAATTATGTAACTCCAATTTGACATGAACAGGACATTAATCTAGTAAAGTTACTGTAGGCTCTTTGTCCTCTTTGTTTATGCTTGATTATTAGTCTTTATCTTTTTAGCTCCATACTTGTCAGAACACTCATCTGCAGTGTAAAAGCTTTTCCAAAAGTTCCCTTGATTGTTTTCTTGTTTTTTAAGTCTTTATGTGTTTTATGTGTCTTACATAAGTGTTTGCTGTCAAGTTTCTAAATGAGCATGAACTTTATATGTCACCGCGTCCACTATCTACTGTATATACCTCTGGCACATGCACTTAAGCTTCAGAAATCATAAAGGTGGTTTATTTGTGAAGATTATCTCTCAAAAGTATCAAAACTGTTCCTCACAGAGCTTATTTTCTACAATACAACAAATATTCAGTGAAAATCCCACTGGTTTTCTGCGAAGGGAAATAGATGATAACTTCTGTGTTGGCCTCTAAAAAACAACACATCAACCCTACAGAGCCCTATTAGCTTTGTGTTTTGTTTTGTGTCATACACACAACTTGAGTAGAAAATATTACCAGAGACAGCAACAAGGTTATAAACCAATGATAATGGAAAGTTGTGATGACAATAACAGCTCCCTGTTAGCACAAAAGACCAGAAAATGTGTTAAGATGGCTGCAAAACCACCACTGGCAGCAGGAAATCCAATGTTAAAAATAATGCAGTTTTTGAAAAGGAGTTAATGAACAAGTACTACACAATGGCCTATTGAAATAGGGTGAATTAAAATTTAGCAATAGGGGTTCAATGGGGGTCAAGCTGGCTCTGCTAGTAGTATGTTGGCTTCCTGCTGGCTTCAGTTCACTAACATAGTAATAATAATAATAAATACTTTATTAATCCTCTTGGGGAAAATCTTTGTGGCCCCTTTGAGGCGCCAAGGTTCAGGGGTTCAGTGTCCTGTCCAGGGACACTTCAACATGTGGCCAGGAATCAGGTAAACAGGGAGTTGAACCACCAACCTTTAGGTTTTAAAGACGGCTCTACCAACTGAGCTACTGTTGCCCCAACATCAGCTGCTCTCGCTTTTTCCTCCCATTTGCAAACTAACAAGCCAAGACTGTAAATAAATCACTGTGTAATCCTTGTCACCACCGGCAGCTTTCACAGAGGAAACTTGCTTCAAAGTAGGTTGGATGCCGTGAGACAGTTTTTGACGCGTAACAGAAACATGATGTGACAAACTATTTCTCCCAGGGAGTCATAATTAGAGCTGTTGGCTACTTATAAAATTACTGTTTATACTCAAGTGAGCAGCAGATTTCTGACATTGGCTCCTCAACTTTCACATCCCATGTGAACTCACAGTGAACTTTTTTTTCTCTCTCTCCTCTTTTAGTGGTCTGATGCCAACTCATTTTTCTTTTAGAAACTATTGATCTTTCTCTCCCTGGTGCAGCTATGAATAAATCACTAGAAAGTGACAAAGAGGCTGCTATGGCTGGCAGACTGAGGGGGAGGTGCTCACTTTCAGCTGGCCTGTTTGAAGCACGGGACGTCTCGTCACCATCAGTGTAGTGCAATGTTGTCCTGGTTGGATAGAACAATGGAAATGAAAGATTTTTATAAGTCTGCTTGTATGTTTATTTCTCCCCTGGCTTTCTCTCTGAAAACAGAAGTAGTTGCCTGTAGAAGTGAGCAAATAAATAATTAGTAATTTATGTTTTGATAATGAGTTCAAACTAAATTTTCTGATGACATAGGGGATAGAAGGTGGGCTTTATGGTAAAGACAATATAAACCAGCAGGACAGCACATAGGGAACATGTAGCAGTGAACAGATGAGTAAAAGCTGGAGGTCTACGGAGACTAATTTAAGCAACTATACAGGAAAACAAAAGAACGTAGGCTTGAGTAAGCTTGAGCAAATAGACAAGAGAACTGTAGGCTTAGCAAACTTAGCTTGAGCAAAGAAACAGCTGAACAGGAGAGCAAAGGATGAGGCCTTGCTGACTTACAGACAACAACAGAGGCAGCAAACATAACCTGAAAAAAGGTAGGTGGCAAAAGTTCATAATCAGGAAAAAGAGGATGGCAGATAACAGGGAGCAAAGGAAACAACAAGGTGGTAAACAGGTAAAACCGTTTCCCTACATGAGCAAGTGGTCAAATAAATACTGAATCAAGCTGCTAATAAAACTGGCTGACAGGAAACACTGACTCGGGGCTTTTATAGTGGCTGTGATACTGCTGATGCAATCCTGGTAAGTGAGTGGGCAGGGACAGGTTCTTCTTCTCTGGTTAGGTGACAACCAGCTTGAATCTGAATTTACTGTCAAGTAGGTTTTCACATGCAAGGAATTTGTCTCGGTGAGTTGGTGCAAGTTGTTACAATATTAAATGAACACAAGAGTCATAAATGGAGAACAGTCATATAAACAGCAGGTGTGTACATAGGTGCATTAATAATGCAGTAGAGATAGGCAGTGACGTCTGTGTCAGTGTGGGGATCTGGGTCTAGTTAAAGAGACCAACAGCAAACAGGAAGAAACTGTATTGTGGAGCGCATCTTCTTGTCAGAGGGAAGTTTCTCAAACTGTTCATAACCAGAGTAGGAGGGGTCGGCCATTACCCTCCCTGCCTGGTTAATGGCCCTAAAAAAATAAATAACTTCACATATATAACTTTACACAAAAATTATCTGTTCTAGCACCATTTCTTTTAAAATATTAACAGAAGACCATTTATTTTCTGAGAAGTCTCTTTTCCAGCAAATTTCCCAGATTAGCATTATGGTTTTCTTTGTGTAATACTGATAATAGTTTCCCTCTTTGTTCGTTATATCTGCTGCAGTCTAACAGTACATGTTCAACTGTTTCTGGTCTGTTACAGTGTGTAACCAGCAGGATATTTACCTGTTCTGTGAAGTGACTGGTTGAGCCCTGTGTGTCCTAATCTCCGACGTGTGATCTGTGTCTGTTCCTTCTGGCTCCAGCTCCATGTTCTAATCATGCCTGCATGTTTTTGTATGTTATAAAGGTGCATTCCTGTGTTGCTGATGTCCCAGTATTCTTGCCATTACTTGTACACAGGATCTTTAATAACTGTTTTGGCTTCATGGAAATTGTATATTAATTTCTTCTGATTTAAAGGACAGCTTTGCTGACACATTAATCTCCTCATTTCCTTCAACACCTGCATGAGCAGGAACCCAAATGAGACACGCAAACAGTCATAATACAGAATAACTAGTATATGATATACTTCATATAAAATATCTATGATTTCCCAGATTTTATGCTTGAGATTGCTGACAGACTGTTAGAAGAAATTACAACACTGTAGCTATTTTCTTCTGCCCTCTGCAGTGCTAACAGTGTTGCTAGTGATTCGACTTAAAATGTGGTCTCTCGCCCTCTTTTTCACTACTACTTCATACTGAGGGATGAAAAAGCAGCACCTGTGGCCGTGTCTTTGGATCTTTTGAATAATCTGTGAACATGAATATTAGATAACACTTTATCGATCCCCAGAGCAGTAAATTAACATGTCACAGCAGTGACAGTTAAAAACAACACAACAGAATAATCTAGAAAATAGTATAAAAACATACAATAACTCAAAAGCGCAATAATAATAACAACGATACACAACGGGAGGGGAGATACAGCAGATATGCATTTTGTGAGTTCATGAGAGGAAAAAACAGGACTGATGTGACTCTAAAGTGAGCATCAGGCTGGTCAGTCTGTTGTTACCCAGGTGAATTTGCTGGACGATGGAGACTGTGACGTCCAATAGCAGCAGGGCCTTGTTTGTCTGTTCATCCTTGCCAGCTGAAACCCATCCAGTTACACTGAGTCAGGGATCAGGACTGAGTTTCTTTTGGGCACGTCCCACTGTACTGCTTGATCAGCACAGACTCCATTTTACCGGAAAGACATTGTCTTGCCAAGTTTTCTCGGCTCTGCACTTCTGCCTCCTGAGTGGATTCCAGATCTTCTGGAGGATTTTTGGTAGATTTCAGGTCTCTCTACTGGATCGAGCCTTTGTTTTGCAGTGCTAATAGCATGCTAGTGCTCGACATGTGTAAAAATAATCCTGTATCCGTGGTAACCAGTGCCTCCAAACAAAGTCACCAAAAGTCCTCACACAGATGCAGGAGATGACGAGAATCCCAGTAAGTCCACTTTTGCCATCACTTCACAAGAGCAGGCAACACGAGCTGGAGGAAGATGAGCCAACAAAACTAACAAAAATGACACACAAAGAGAGGAGATGCTGTAACTGGCTGCCACCCAACAGGCGCCTTTCTACAGCCAATATGCCTACATAGGCTTCAGTCTTCTAATCCCCAAAGGCATTTCTCCCATTTCCACTTGCAGGACAGACACTGGCGATTTTTAAATGCTCCTCCACAGATTCTAAGAGCGTGAGCCTGTTCTACATCAAGATTGGATCCTAATGCTGACACGTAGTCTATGCAACATAGTCTAAGATTATAGCCCAATACATATTTCCTAATAAACAACGCAATATATTTTTACATCTGTCTTTAAACCTAACAACCATGACCTGTTCAGGGACTTTTTCATATAATTTGGTATCGCTTCATGGCATCTGGCGAAACATAAAACTTGGGTTTTTGTAATTGATCATTCAAATCCCCATTTATTTGACCGTCCTCCTCTTTATTTATTGCATCTTGCATTTTCTTTTTTAAATGTCCTAGATTTTCAGCCCTGATCCAAAGATTTCCATCATTAGCATTAGCAACTTGTAAGATATCATTGATCATAGTAATAAAAAGCAGTGGACTGCACACGCTACCCTGTGGGGCTCCAGTCTCTACTCAACATTTATTGGAATACTCAGCCACTACACATACCTCAATTGTTCTACCAAACAGAAAATCTAACACCCAATTATGCAGTTTCCTTTTAACACCTAACCTAATTTAATTAATATCGCCACTTTGCAAAGAATATCACAGGCTTTCTCCGCATTGAAAAAAACTGCGACAAGCACTTCACTTCATACTTCTCCCCTTAGGAAATCTACTTTGAGAATAGATATTTTCTTTCTAGGTAATATCTCTTTGTTACCATATCCTCATATCATGGTTTTTCCTAATGAAGATGTTAATGCCATAGTCTTCAACTATTTATTTTTTATTTTGGAAATATGATTGACTGTTGCCAGGCTGATGGAATTATTTCCCTATCCCAGCTCATGTAAAATAATTCAGTACATCTTCTAGTGAGCTGTCATCCATATGGTATAGCATGTCGTAACAAATGCCATCTTTTACCAGTGATGTTTGTTGTGTGTTAGAAATAGCTCTCCTTAATTCAAGGTTAAATGGTAAGTTTAAAATTCCTCCTGACATAGTTCTCACTTCTGCTACTCCTGGGTTTTGTGCTGAGGTATTATCTATACACTGCTTGGCTCTTGAAGATATGTTTTCCAAACTATGGACTTTCACAAATGTCTTTGCTAAAAGTTTTGCTTTTTCTATATTCGAAAATGGATTTTCATTATTGTTGCACAACAGTGGAATTTTATAATTGCTCTCAATGCCATTCATTTTCCTGATCATAGCTTTTCCTTTATTTATTACAGCACTGTGTACAATATGTACGTTTTGTTGATCTTATTGTTTGACAAACTGCCGCTTGTAGTATTACCTGATGTGAGATGCAGGTTTATCTGTCTAAATCTGACTTCATTGCAATTTTTATTCCATGTGGAAGATATTTCTGAAGTGTTAAATCCTTTACCAGGAGTGGGGTTCGAACCCACGCAGACATACATCCATTGGATCTTAAGTCCAACGCCTTAACCACTCGGCCATCCTGGTTGTGCACATTAACAGCAACTACAGAGCAGTTCAGTACAAATCAATCTCACCTCAAGCTCTGTTTACAGTAGCATCGGTTCTGGAGCTAACAGTTAATTATCCCACAATTACAGGTTAATTTCAGCTAATGTATATTATAATCCCTTGTGTTGTGATTTTTTATCTCTTCTTTTTAAAGGGCATATCTAAAAAATAAATAGTATTTGCATGTGTACTCTCCACCAGACCTCTGTGGCTGTGTCATCAGGGTCAGTGGTGTTTTTCATCATCCCCCTCACTCTGTCACTAAAGTGGATTTACGTTTGTGCTGCTGAGTAAGCACTTCCCCAACCACGCCCCGCCAAATCAAATGTCACACCATCTCCTGGGGTATTAATCACACTGACATAAATAACACACATACATAAATATACACAATCAGGCCCAGAAACAGAAAGAAAAAGACAGAAAAGGTCATTTTATAGTGTTTTTGTTATTCTGGAAATGTGCACATAATTGTAAATATGCACTTAGATTCTTTTACACACAATGCCTTCAAACTAAGTTTTCATTATGGCATATGTTTCTTTCCCTTAAAAGCAAGACTCTTCCTCCTCTGCATGTGTGATTGAATGAGACTGATTGTATGTTTTTGATTATGTGCAGCACATTTTATGAGGCATGTTTTTCTCCTTGTTCCTCAGCACAACACTCATTAAAACTCATTTTGTGCAGCCAGATATTGTTCAAATACTAAGAAGTTTATTTTAAAACATTACCAGACATATGAAATATATCTGAATTTGAGAGAATTTTTTATAAAATGGATTTAGATTTAGATGATTTTAGATGTATGCATTGTATGAACACCTCCTAAAACAGCTTCCACAAGTATAACCTTCATGAAGGGAGGAATTATGTATATTAGACTGCATTAAGTTGTAGCGGAATGCACCGAATGAACTCATAACTGTAAGATTTGATGCATTTACTGCATAGTTCATCAACACTACACTTGCTGTCTTTAGTCTATAATATGTTGATTCGGGCTGCACACAAGGGAGCATTAGCATTTTTATTATTATGACCTTTAGTTTTAGGAGCGTTGGATCCTTCAGTCTGCCCCAGAGCCTCCTCCACCCACAGTTGTAGGGGAACAGTCGCTTGATACATGAACTCATGATTAATCTACAAGCAGAAAAACTGGAATCTGAAGTAAGACACATTTGCAAAAAACTTTTATTGTGCCTGTGCCATGAAACACTGTTCAGAAAGTGACATATTTGTTTTGACAAAAATACGAATTTATATAAAAATATGTCTGAATGTTTTAGGACCATTACATTCTTGGTCGGATGCTCCTAAGGACCATTAGAGCATTAAAATCATAAAGCAGACTGCAACTGCAGAGTATTACTTCACAAAAATGATGAAATGCTGCTCATCGGTAAAAATCAGTTTCAGTCAGCATGTGTGCACGTGAAATACAAACAGCTTTTACTGTTTAGATTCAGCTGTTATCTGACACAGAAATGTTGAAATGAATAAATCCAATATAAAACATTAACAGCTGTAAATAAGAAGGCCAGTGAAAGACATACTGTATGTGCAACCATGTTAACGGTGTTGTCCTTAATGTTTTCAGGCCTAGTTTTTTGGTTTTGTTAGAAATATACCAACATTTAAATTTTAAAACATTTAAGTTTTTACATTTCACTTGGTTTTATATGCAGGTGCCTCATTCACTGGTCTGATATTAGGATTTGTCAGAAAAGTGCAATAAGAAATGTTATCCAAGCATTGCTTGATATCGTGTGTCAAACTGAAGGTTTTTCTGTACTATAATAAACTATTCTATATTATAACACTATAATAAACACCTGAATGGGGTTTGCGTTTACATTTGATACAAGTGCAGTGTTTTATAATACTTTGGTGGAGTAAAAACTCACAACAGAGGAAAAAAAAGACTAATGGACAGAGGGGGTCAGAAAAAGACACTCAGACAAAAACTAATCTCATCCATCTGCACAGATCAGATTTCACACAGGAAATGTGTTTCTTTCTTTCTTCATTCTTCATTGATTCCTCTTTCTCTTCGCCGTCTCTCTGTGTTTTCCATCACTCTCATCTTTCTCTCCCCTTCAGGTGGACGGATGGATGAATGGGTGGAAAATAAAGCGGCACGCTGCATTTCTTCCCGTATGTATTTTCTGTTATGATGAAAAACACTCTGCAGAGGAGAAAAGAGAACAAATACAGTGTCAACTCTAAGATGGTTTCTGTCACCTAACACCGATGCTATGCAATATTTAAAATGTATAAATTAAAAATAAAATGTGTAGATTCCACTGCTGGAAAGTCTGATAGAAAACGATCATTTCCTGCAAAGCCATTTATGATTCCCTTGCATACATCAGAATGTGCATGATTTTTACTTCACTATTTTTAGAGCAGAGTTGTCAAGAAAACAACTTTTCTACTGCTACTTTATGAACTTGGGGCTTAGCTACAGCCTGAAGATAAACTATTCACACTCTCACCACAGTAGATATCACTGAGTTCACTGATTTCCTCCTGAACTCTGAGGAGGAGTAGGTCCTGCAAGATTTTCTGCTGCTCCTCCTCATCTTCCAATCCGAGAAGCTCCAGGTGATGGTCCTTTAGTCTCAGAAAAGCGCGGCCTGCAAAATCCACAAATTAAACTAAAACTACTTGACATAACCACTCTTTCATCCTAAATTGGTGCAAACAAGCAAGTTGGCAACAGGTTGAAATTAATGTATGGATTCTACCTGATATATCATGTTTGATGATGGCTTTCTGGAGCCTGCTCATGTGGTCTGGATACTGTTCCTGCATCCACTCCAACACTTCTTCCACCGACCACAACGACACTCGCTTTGATGGGACCATCACTCTGCAGCCACATCAGCAACACTGAAAAGACAGAAACCTTAACAACAGACATCGTGGAGACATCGTAAACACTGCTTTTTGCTCAAAAGCCTGAGCCTCTTGTTGTAGTGACAAGAATAAAATATGGTCTGCAGGTGTTGATTGTAACTCATCTGGTCAGATATTGTGAAAATAATACTGTACTTGTGGTTTGCTGTGTATTGCATTTTATAGCCACCCTCTTGTTATGGTGCCTCGAGTCTCTATTTTAAATTTAAAGGAAACGTCACATTCAAATTTCTTGTTTTGTCCGAACAACAGACAGAAATATGAGAAAGATAAGAAATTAATGTAACATTGATACAAAACATAGAGAAGCAAATACTTTTCATCTTTGAGAAATAAATGTTTTGCACATTTTGTCTGTAAAGGGACTTACAGTGGTGTGTAAAAGTGTTTACCTTTTCAAATCATCAAACAAATTTAAATATTGCTCAAAACTACATGGCCCTGTGTGAAAAAAGTGTTTGCCCCCTGTTAAAACTGTGGTTATCACACCTCTAGCCACACCCAGGCCTGATTACTGCCACACTTGTTCGCATTCAAAAAATCTCTTAAATAGGACCTGCCTGACAGAGTGAAGTAGACCAAAAGATCCTCAAAAGCTAGACATCATGTCGAGATCCAAAGAAATTCAAAACCAAATGAGAAAGAAAGTAATTGAGATTTATCAGTCTGGAAAAGGTTATAAAGCTATTTCTAAAGCTTTGGGACTCCAGCAAACCACAGTGAGAGCCATTATCCACAAATGGCAAAAACATGGAAAAGTGGTGAACCTTCCCAGGAGTGGAGGACAGTGCTCATGACTCCACCATGAAAAAAGAGACTGGGCAAAAATGGTCTGCCCGGCAGAGTTCCAAGACGAAAACCGTTGCTGAGCAAAAAGAGCATAAAGGCTTGTCTCAGTTCTGCCAGAAATCATCTTGATGATCCCCAAGACTTTTGGGAAAATACAACAAAAGTTGAACTGGAAGGTGTGTGTCCCATTACGTCTGGCGTAAAAGTAACGCTGCATTTCAGAAAAAGAACATCATACCAACGGTAAAATATGGTGGTGGTAGTGTGGATGGAACCATAAATGTTGCCGTCTACCAAAAAAATCATAAAAAGGGGAATGTCCAGGCCAACACTTGTTGTGTTGTAGTTCTAAAAGACAATTTCATCATAAAATTTAGATAAGACAATCATATTTTACGCATAATAAGAAAAGGGCATGGGCTGGCTATGCAGTTTTTTCAGTGAGGACTAGATGTTGTAAAAACATTCAAAGTGTGTGACTATAACTATTGTTCAACCCAACAGAACGTTTTAGAAATTCAGCCACTGTGAACATGCAGATGTGCATCAGGAGCAGTTTTACCACATGGTCACTGGCTGTTGTCAATGGCAGACCCTCAAATGTAAGAAAGCGTCATATTTGGATTAATCTCACCTACTTACTCAGTATAAAGCTATTTTCCAGTGATTACTTTAACAATCTCCTGAACATTATGACGAATAGCTGAGCATAGCTGAGTGATTTCTCTGCAGCAAGGTGAAATCAGCCAACTCTCAGAGGTCAAAAATATTCTGCTGTTTTTAAAAAACACTTTCTCCTGTGCGTCTGGTTGGTTTGGCTTTCCTCCCAGCCATATCCTCCTGGGCTGCACTGCTATAGGGCGAAAACTGCTAAACTGTTGATGTGACCTTTTCAGCAGGCCAGTTTAGTTATTGGGTTATAAATATAAGAATGTAATTTCCTGTGTTAATTAAGGAGGATTCGTGATTGGCCAGAGCTTTAACAAGGTCCCAGCAGAGTAACTGACATACAGAGAGTGAAGACCTTTACGGCTCAGCAAGGAGACTGAGGAAACTTCCCTTCAGGGTCAGGATGAGCTGAGGGTGAAGAAAATCTTACAGCTGTCTATAATGTTGGTTTTATGCCTGAGGGCAAACTTTCCTAAACTATGTGTCTCCTAAACCGAGCACTATATCTGCAGGTAGTAAAGTGACTGTATATACAGTTTATTTCCTTTGAGCCATTTCATCTATGTGCACACTGCCCTATGTGTGCTGTTTTTATATTATACCACTCATTACTCAATTGAGCTACAACTTATTAACGTACATTTAATCCAAACGGATGCTTTTGAGCCTAAATACATGTTACCTGCAATAGTTTAATTACTATTAAAGTCTTCTTCACATACTGCGGCACTGCACCTCTCTTAATGTCTGTTCCTTCTGCCACTTTCTACTTCTACTTTGACAGTTTTATTAAACTTCAGGGTGGAGAAGGTGGCGTTTGGCAGTTATTTTTGTGAAGGCTCCACATCAACAATAAAGTAAGAGCTTCGTAAAGGTAAATGTTTTTCTTTTACAGATTCAGAACAAACACTAATACTAGACAAAGCCTAAAAACACTATGTTACATGGTGTTTTGTTTTCTCACTACACTGATGTGACTACGTGTTTTGATGATCTCAGCGAGGAGCTTAAGGTTGGGTGGAACGTTGCATTTCCAAGTTTTAATTCTGAAAAATACATTAGACCTCCAGAGATCATATAAAGTTCTTCTCATGTGGTACAAGGAATCAGACTAAACCACTCTGTTCTAACTGGGTTCATATTCAAGCAGCAGGTTGTGGTCATCCCTCATGATGTAATCCTACCACCTTGTGGTGCTTTGCAGAAATACATAATCAATGTATCAAGTCTTAAAAATGCAGTATTATCTAAGTAGTAACTGCAACAGGTCTCAGGATTGGTCTCTAATCATCTTTCCTCTA
>OMLM01001842.1:0-10104 GCA_900302695.1 Helostoma temminkii | reverse complement strand
CTCTCCTCATCACATGAGCCAATGAATGTACTGTATGTAATATTTTTTATAAATCAAAAACAAATATCAAACTGTTAATCCACATAGAATTGACAGGCTGGAGGAAAATATTACACCATCATCTTTCAACGTTTATTTAAAGAATATTACAAGTTCACTTGTTTATGAGAAAAAATCCTTTAAATATTAAAAATATATTCAATTTTTTACCCTAGTAGCTGAGGCTCAGGAGGCAGAAACCAAAAGTAGGTCATCCAAATATGCAAACATCTCTCCTTTTCCATTCTTGGTCAGCTCCAATATGGAGCAGATCACATTTACAGGTGGAATGCAGTTGACAAGATTTACTTATTTTTCAATCCAAATCAATAGATCCAGGAAGTTTTCCCCATACTTCAGTTTACCCCAGAAAAAAAAAATCCAGCCAAAACCTGGTTTGTGTGATTTGAAATACATCTTCTGATATGTTGAAATGATACATAGTCTGATCTTCACTGGCGATTTTGTGAATGATGTAACTTGTAGAATAAATAACAAACAGAACTGTAATTTAGGTATTTTACAAAACCTAAAAAATCCAAAGTGCTTAGAGGACGTTGATCCTTTAAACTTTTAAGATGACTTGTTTTTTGAAGTCTCTTAAAAATTGATCTCACAGAAAGCTGCATTGTGGTGAGAGGAGTTCTCAAAGCACCCTTCTGCTGTTTAAAATTTCAACATAACAATTGCAACATTGCCTTTCTGTGGAATTACTGGAATAAGTGTCTTCTGATGTTGTTTTATGCCACTGTTTAATCATTAACTCAGAATTTATTCATTTACCTTCTCCTCCTACGACGGGTGATACTCTATTCACTACATGATGCAGCTTGAGTGAGATCATCAAGACTGTCAAATTAACTTGGCAAATGACTGACTGACAGGGAGGGCAAAGGCTTAGGAAAGGCAGAGGCTTAAGTGTACCCTGATTCTGCCGACAGCATCACTCTCCATCCTCATCATAAAATGGTGAAACTCCATCAGTCACGCTCTGCCCCCAACACAGATGGCAGCCAAGTGCCAATTATAGGCATTGATACTCATCCACACACCCAGGGTTATAAATAGTTTAGAATATATTTCACTGCCAATATTCCCATTTTGATGTATATTTAAACAGACATCCACAACATCCCAGTCAGATCACCTTGTGAATGTGTGGTTTAAAGTACAATAGCAGTGGTCATATGTGATCATGCAGTGATAGAATTACTCTCTTTACAAGTGGGATTAAGGTGCTTTTACTGCTGTTTTTAGTAACAAAAAGTCCATTTACAACTACATATTTACCACTGCAGTTAAACAAGGAACATCTCAGTTTATTGAAAGCACCTTCATTCCACAAAGACAAAGACCTGCAGTCTTTGAATTTAAACATCATTACTGATTCGGTTATTACGATAATTTGTTATTAATCTTAGCTTTAAAATCTATGCTTAAATGGGCATATGAGTCTTGAAACAGATATCAACGATATTTTTAGATCTTACAGTTATTTTTACAGGCTGAGCAATACTCTCCATGGTAAGTAAACTGATCTTGAGGTGTAAAATTTTTGTAATTCCCCTTCAAAAAAATAATCATATCTTATGCCTTTTACTTACTTAACTTAAACTTAAACTTAAACTTAAACTAAAATCCTCAATATGAATTCCAAGATCCCCAAGTTGATTATGTGTCTTTGCAGAAAAAGGTCATGGAGAGAACAAATATTTCTATTTTTAAGTATAAGCACAAACAGGCATGTGAGATGTTTTGGCTTGATGTTGCACACTCAAAATCCACAGATGTTGCTTTCTTGTGTAGCTGAAATAGACCTGCTCTTTCTTTACAATATACTCTTTGCTGTAGTTTTTTCTGACTTTCCATCTGCCAACGAATTAATTTTTAACATCTTATAGATAAAGTACTGTAAGCCACATTTTTGTATGGCCCAAAACACATTTTATTGTGGATATTATTTAATCTGTGCTATTGAAGCACCGGCAGTAGTGCATAAATATTTGCTTCTAAAAGTTTACTAACAGGCCTCACCCTTTTTTATCAATTGAAAAATAATTTCAGCACCAAATTGGCAGCTATCGTGTCAGAGGTGTCATGACAACAACAAACACTTGTTTACAGCAGTGGAAAAATCACAGTTTGGTACTTTAGACAAAAGGATGAGTGGGTAAAGAGAAGGCACAAAAATTCAGGTGTCAGAATGGGACACCAAAGGCTTGCAAAAACATTATGGTTTTATGACCTGGGAATGAGAGAAGTACTTTAATGTAGAATTTTTATTTTATGTTACTTTCATTTTACTCCAATACAATTCAATACACTACATCAATAATACATATTTTGACTGTTTTAATTATAAAAACTTCAAATTATAATCAAACAATAAATTATGGAGTATATCATAGATTTAACCATTTAGCAAAGTTAAAATCTTCTACACTTTTACATGCAGAGCTGTTTGTGTTCCACATCAAGTCTCTGGATGTTGGAAACTTGGAGACACGTGGAACAAATCTTCTTGTACTTCAAGTAAATTTTAGATCATGTACTTACAAATAGACAGAGACTTGAGTAGACATGTGCTTGCAGTTTTATTTTGGTATTGACATCTGCCAGCAGTGAGTGAAAGACTGACTTGAATAAGTAACTAAAATTACAAGCTGCTACTCACTGGATGTGCATGTATACATGGTAGCAAACACACATGGTAACACGAGTGTGTGTTTTCACCTGTGGTTGACACACTTGTCCATAGTCGAGGGGTGCAACTGGGGTGCCGTGTTACAGGGCACAAGGCTGCATTAATAAAGTATAAGCATGTGGTAGTATGTTACTGCCTATTGGCATTATGCTCACGCAGAGATGAGGCTGCATTGACCCCAGTCTCTAGTTAACACATCTACTGCGCTGTTGCTACAGCTAACAGTTGTCCAACATCAGGCTTTTGTAGAACCCAAAAACACTTAGTGGATTGCTCTGAAACTACATAAGACATATCTGTGTTTAAGTTTAAGAGTATTTAGCAGTATCTAGCATCAAAACACACATTCTAACAAATGCATGAGAAATTTGCGCCCTTTTTGGCTTTGTTGAGTGATGAGAGAGAGAGAGATTTGAAGATTGAAATGTTTGGCTTGGCCTGACTCCTTTAGCTCAACTGACTGAACAAGCAAGAGACGTATGCAGCAAAGGAAGACAGGGAAATGTCAAGAGAGATTAACGAAGCACATTCCACAGAGGTTACCCTTCAAACACAGAATGGGAGAAGGGAGAGAGAGAGAGAGAGAGAGAGAGAAAGAGACAGTCATAGACACACTGTGTGGAGGACGAGGATTGTATTTCAACATCATAAAGTCTTAGTTTTT
This sequence comes from Helostoma temminkii, assembly GCA_900302695.1. NCBI lineage: Eukaryota > Metazoa > Chordata > Actinopteri > Anabantiformes > Helostomatidae > Helostoma > Helostoma temminkii. Next base: position 6,697 of record OMLM01001842.1, on the reverse strand, counting down.
AGGTGTATTGCAGATATATGGTGCAGATATAACAGCGTGGTTTGACATGTCAAAATTGTTCTATTTTTATTATTTTAAATTTTTTTTTGTGGCACTAAAATGGCATCATAGATGTATGTGCTCATAACATAACAGGGAAAAATGATGCAACTGGTCCCCAGTTTGTGAAAGATTTTTAACTTGGAATACAGATTAGGTTTCAGTTTTGTTATAGACAGAATGAGCAGTGGTAGCAAATAGCCACAGTTAGTAGGGAATTGGCTCAACACAGAGAGTATCAACACTGCTGCTACTGAGCATGTTTTGAGTATTAATATCAACATCACGAAGGCAGAAATTAGTAGTAAACAAATGACTTAGTAATTAGTTAATTTACCAACAAACCACTCAATAATAATACAATATTAATGGTAAATAATTTTATTTACCAATATTGTTATTTAGCCTTTAGTTGGTATCATATCAAAAAAGCTTGTTATAATGTTACACAAAGTCTGGTATGACAAACTTACATTAGCAGATTCATGACCTTTCAGGAGAACTACAGTCTGTCAACACCAAAATGTCATGAATGATGGAACAGTCATTGTTGGTCAAATATATCAAGTGTAACACTAGTTCACCAAATGTTAAACATTCTTAAAGCAGATATAATCAATAATTCTTGATAAACAATGGGTCATTTGACCACTGTGCCATGTCTGTGTAAATGAAATTATCCAAAATTTCCCCCCCAGCTCTGCGGAGCTTCATGGCGTCAATAAGGTCCTTTCAGTTTTCTGGTTAACAGAGTTATTGCTACTGTTTTGGTTCAGTTGCATATATAGATGCTGATCAACCACATATTTTCCCCAGAAGTTGTGGAGGCAAAAGTCAGAGTCAAAAAGAGTGTGAACATTAGACTTTAAACCTAACTTAATTAGCTGCCTCCCATTGCCCCTTATTAACTAAATATAAGGGTATAAGGGATCCTGATCAAAAGTTTTATTAATGTTAAATGTTTCTGAAAAGGAATTTAATATTGTTTTGTGTCTCCTGTATGTATGAATGAACAGTATCCTATTTTGTTGTTGTGTTTTGTAAAATGTAGTATTTTCTGTTTTGTTGTCATTTATTGTGAAACTGTTGTGCGTTCTCTTTTGTTGTTGTGTTTTGCGCATAATGGCCATTATACTAGCAACACTGAGAAATTATTTGCGGTGGGGAAGTTGAGGCGAAAGTTCACCAGATCAACTTAAAACAGTTTTTATGCAAAAGGATGAAGAAGGATGAGATTACAACATACTTACGCTACGCTTTTTTAAAAAGTAGTTTTAACTCTGAAACATACTAGCTTGATTTACCTTAGTGGGTCTGCTGAACGTTCATATGAATTAGTAGTCACATCCTGGCAAAACCTTTGTGGTTTTGAAAAACAGTAATGATCAAGACCTATAATGATCAAGACCTATTGGCATATCCATATAGGCACCTTAGTTTTGTTGTAAGACCTGCTTAAATTATATACTATATACTTAAAAAGGTTATATGTTGTGTTTGGCACATCACTACACTGCACAAAGCACAAAAGCTTGTGCAGTAGCAGCTACATAATTTAGTAAATTCTTAAATTGTAAAAGCCTTAAAGAATCAACAATGATTACATCTTTTAGTATCTGAGGTTGGAAACAAATCCCTAACCCTGGCGCTGTTAGTGCTCTACCAACTGAGATTCACAACAACACATACCTATTTTACAAACAGAGACCCCTTCCCCATGTCTTAATTTGGGTGTTATTACATACACTTGATTAGTCTAAGGTCAGAACCATATTTCAAGGCATTAAAGTTCTACAGAGTTTAAATTGATAGTAGTGATAAGCTTCTGGAAATAAAAACAGTCTATAATTATGGAGCACCAGGCATCAAGTGTGTATTTAAAAGTATTGACAGCAGCAGGGTCAGCGAAAACTGAGTAAATAAAATCCTCTTTCAGCAACCATCTCACATGATTTGTTAAATATAAACGGTGTATACTGTATCTCATCTTCTCCAAAGAAGAAAACAATCCTTGTGTTCTTAATTTAAGGCTTTGCACCATCCCTGACCCCATTGGCCTGGCTCATTCTTCTTCACTCTCCTCATTTTAGTTCTACCTCTTCCCTCTTCATCTTACTTAGACATTTCTTTCCTCAGAAGAAAGTGGAATCAGAATAAAGTAGGACAAAGAAATGGTTGGACGAAAAGTGCTGAGAGTAGGGATTTGCATTAAGTGAAAAGGAAGAAGGAATGGAGACAGTGAGACATTATCCATTTAACACATATCAGGAAACATGGAGGCATACAGTTGTAGGATATAATAATTTAGGCCAGAGATGACCAATGATAAAGTGTGGACAGTAATGAGAGCAGAAATGGATTCCCATAGTGTTCATCAGCTGTGCGTTACTTTCAGCACCAGCATGCAGGGGTCATTGGGTTGACTCAAGGTCAGGACACACATAAAGACTCACTGTGACTGAGACAGAGGCAAAAACAGGAAGAGGAACAGGAAAAGTAGGGTGAGGAACGAACAGGTAACTTATGGATAATAAGAAAAATCACTGCTGTGGTAGGCAAGTTTTTTCTTTCTTTCTTTCTTTTTTTGTGTAAAACTTCACCCATTTTATCTACCTAAATCACAAAGCAGAGCTACACTTGAGAACAATGTCAATTAACCTCTGCTAATTGTAGCACGCAGGATTGCGCCAAACTTAAAACAAAAAAATTTTTTTTTTCAAAACCAGATCATAAATCCTCATCTTTTCCTAACAGAAACAGCAGGGTGACTTCATTGATGGCAATATGGTTGTGCCAGTTCACTTCTGAAATATCTTCACTTTTCACTCATTACCCTACGTTGTTGTGTATAGAGTGTACAGTGTATAATATATTTTATTTAAGCAAAAGTAGTAAAACATGTCTTAGTCAGTGCATTAAGTCAATAAAAGAGCCATGTTCATTAAACATGCTCATGTTTTCAGTGAACAGAAAACAGAGAACAATAGCAACAGGAAAAATAGTCACAAATTTAATACAGACACTTAAATCTACTCAGGATGATTAATGATAATTTTAGTAATCCCTTAACTAGCCAACAAATTATTCAGTCAAAATTCCTCCAGTACTTTAAATTACAAACACAACAAATCCAGTTAACCTCTTGTGCTTAGTTCGAGTTACCAAATGTTAGGATGCTAACAAGCTAAATTAAGATGATGAATGTGCTAAACAATAAAATGTAACCAGTATCATTGTGAGTATGTTAACATGCTGGTGTGGTGGTGCATTTAGATCGAAGCACCAATATAAGTGGTGGTACTCTTGGGTCCCAGACATGCTTTGTGCAAACACATGACTGCATATGCTTCGAGCTATGCAAGATCAGTTTCAGGCATTACTGCATTCATGAATGTGCCACCTTAGCCTTGACCAATGTGCTTTACAGGCCAGAGAACTCTCCAAAAGTCAGACACCAAAGAACCCAGACTTTGTCATTTTCAACATATTTCCCAATGAGCACAGATACTTTACAGTCTTAGCAGTCTCTGCTCAGAGAAAGATGATCTGTTGTTTGATTTTGACCTATTTTATTCTTTTTCAATCCTTTTGTAAATGTAAGTGTAAATGTGTGGCTTTTACAGATAACACCCCATTCTTGTTTTTTCTGATTATTCAAATTGTTTTTTCTTTCAAACACTGCTAACATGAAATGAACAGCTAAAGCATTATCTTAATGCATATTTTTAAAGTTGTGTAAAAACTAGCATTTTTTTCTCTGGTCATCAGCAGAAAGTCTTTCACTGGTTGCATACAGAAAAAAACAAAACTCCTCACCTGGCGCCCAACTTAACACCATAAACTACTAAATGGGAAGAGATAGGCAATACTGAACAGTGAAATGCTTATAAATTAGATATGAAAGTATGACCTCGATAACATGTATAAAATCCCTATGTATATCACCCAGAGAGGAAGTAGCAGTGACCTTGTAGAAACTGAATTTACTGCATACAAAATGTTACTGGAAGTGATAGTGACTGCTGAGAATCTCCATGTGTTGCCGCTCTGCAGTGAACTAGGACCCTGCTGCAGGGTAAAAAAAGACAACCCTTTATTTGTAGGACATTTTGTCATAATTTCAAGTTATGATGTAAAGACAAAGGTTGTGAGTTTGAATATGAATATATGGTATTTTTATAACCATCTCTTATAAATTAGCAAGTCTAATCCCCTCTAGTTCTTCAAGGTGTTTTTCCACTTTACTGTGTGACTAGAATATTTATTTTATTCATATAGTATTTAGGAAAGTAAACACTAACATTACAGGCTGGATTTTGCATTAATGAATGCAGTTAAAGTTGTTTAAAGGGTCACAGTCAAATAAAACCTTCTGAGCATCAGTATTTTAAATCTTAATGTTGGCAAATCAAAACTCTCATCTGAGATGTGCAGTCCCCTTTATTAACAATTAAAGAGGCATTGGTTTTTCATACTCTATTCATCCATACACTTTTATATTTAAGAAACATTTTTATCGTCAGGTCAGGAATTGCTCATGATTATAAAATGTCAGAGTAGTAAGAGCTGGACAACCTATTGTGTGTCATCTCTGAAAATATGACATGAAAGAATTTGCTCAACTAAACTCACATATCTAAAATAATAATAAAAAAAAAACCCAATCAAAATACAAAAAGCTACTAAGAGGTTGTATTTTTTGTGACGAGTTAGATTTTTGAGCAGATATACACTTTATTCTGTTTGCCTTGCTAAGAGGTTTAATAGCATTTAGCAGCAATATAAAATCTTCCTCTCAGGGCCAGTGATATTCCTTTTTTAATAGCAATAGCGCTTTAGCACTTGCATTCTGAATTTCAGGGCATTTTTGGTAAAACAGCTGTATTATTAATCACACATATCTGTAACACCAGGGGTCAGTTTCTATGGTGATTTTATGGCATTTATTTAAAGATCCAGTTGTCACTTAGGATAAGGGTTGTTTCTCAAAAAGAAACCTCCTGTCATGACAAGTCAGAGATAAAATGACTGCCAACACCTTGACATCAAGGTAAAATGGTCATGAAAAACTGAAAACCAGAAAAACATCCAACTACATACAATTACTTTTTCCTCTGATTTGACAGTAGAGAGAATCTAAAGAAAGGTTTTTAAGGCCTGCTACATTACTGATCCCCTCTTGGATTAAAGTGCTGAGCGTGGCATTAACAGATTGCTGCATGAAAAACAAACCTTATCCAAAATAGAAGTGTTACCTCCCCAACAGTAAACATAGTGTGCCAGCCTTGAGCACAAGCACCGTGCCAAGGCCGAACCTTGATAACTCAGACCCACTGGTTAGTAGGATCAAGGGACATTTACTCTAGAGTGCCAGTTGTTGGTGGTTTGTGATGGTAACCGTTAAGATGATGTTTTCATTCATTTCTGTGGCTCAACCCTTTAATACGCTTTACTGCCTTAACTGTACCTCCCTGGTGCGGTAAGGCACTGAACCCTTTTTAACATTTAAACAGCTACTTTAATGAGAGCACAGACCTGTGAAATTATTGAAAAAGATGGTTAAGATGTGAATGCTGCCAAAGCTGAATTATTACTGTTCAGCTGTGTGTTTTAGTTTGTCTGGCATACAGAAACTCATGGCTAATCTCATAGACACCCTTGAGCATAGAAAGTAACCTAGATCTGGGATCCTGGAACTTTGATGTACTTATCCTCTCAAAACCACTTTTGTCTTAACCGACCCTTTCAGAATTTTTTTTGCCCAATTATTCCTCATGATCTGTGAAAAATGTATTATTATCTAAGGCTCACTGTTTCTGTAAACCACGAAGCATTTGCACCATTCCCCTGTTGAAATCCAATATTCTCTTTTTTGCCTAAAGCAAACCCTACAGAAATCAAGTAGAGGTGCACAAAACAAGGTTGACTGAATGTAGTTTCCCTGTGCGGGTACTTGTGAATGTGTGTTTATATCATTAAAATGAAATTGTTTGCTTTAAAGAGTACAATTTGTGCGTTTTGTATATTTATAAAGGAAATGCAGAGTGTGTATTCTCTGTGTTTGTTTGAATACATTTGTGCATCATCTGTACGACAAAATTTATCTACAATATAATGTATATACAAAAAAAGCACAACAAAACAAAAAATCTAATCATCATTCACTGTAGATAAATAGAGTGAACAAGTGCCCTCAGTTATGTATAGAAGTTATTATTAGTTTTTGTCTCCTGAGAATTCGGACTAGAAGATGCAGCTCTTTAAACAGTTTACTGAGTCTCAGCTCTTAAAGCCATGACTAACCAAACACTGTGCTGCTGGTGATGTATGATATGAAGTAATGAGGATGTACAAATTAATTTACATAATTGTTATTTAATTGCAGCAGCCAAGGGCGATAAGGCTGCAGCCCCTGCTGGTAAGTGCCTCCGTGGTATCTACTGTGAGCCTGTGCTACAGAAATATAATTTATTTTTTAGCTACATATACAGTAATCAGCTGTTATGTACAGTACTTAAGCTACAATAAACACTGAAAAACAAATATTTTAATAAAGATTTTGTAAAGATTATTTAGTTTTCTAATACATGTTTTCTTCTTTTTCTCATTTTCAGACAAGAAGGGTAAGAAAAACACTCAACACTCAGTGTTTGTTTGT
>OMLM01001841.1:15120-27215 GCA_900302695.1 Helostoma temminkii | reverse complement strand
CATCTGCTGTCACCATGAGAGAGATTTGTAAAGATGCCATCACAACCATCAGTGTCATGATAATGGAGCAAAAGGATGCAACAGCGAGTAAAGAGGAGACTCTTACAGCAGAACCAACAACGGAGCAAGAACGCCAGAAAGATACGAGTAAAGAGGAGACTCTTACCGCAGAACCAACAACGGAGCAAGAGCGGCAGAAAGACACGAGTAAAGAGGAGACTCTTGCCGCAGAACCAACAACGGAGCAAGAGCGGCAGAAAGACACGAGTAAAGAGGAGACTCTTGCCGCAAAACCAACAACGGAGCAAGAGCGGCAGAAAGACACTAGCAAAGAGGAGGCTCTTGCCGCAGAACCAACAACGGAGCAAGAGCGGCAGAAAGACACTAGCAAAGAGGAGACTCTTGCCGCAGAACCAACAACGGAGCAAGAGCGGCAGAAGGACACTAGCAAAGAGGAGACTCTTGCCGCAGAACCAACAACGGAGCAAGAGCGGCAGAAAGACACTAGCAAAGAGGAGACTCTTGCCGCAGAACCAACAACGGAGCAAGAGCGGCAAAAAGACACTAGCAAAGAGGAGACTCTTGCCGCAGAACCTAAAACAGAGCAAGAATGGCAGAAAGACACAAGTAAAGATGAGACTAAACTTTTTAAGGAGCAGGACGAAGATGTGACAATTAGTAAGGAAGACACTTGTGCCTTTAAATCCATCACTGAAGACAAAAAGCAGGACAACATAAGTGAAGATGCTGCTGCTATTATAAAACTTACCAAGACAGAGGAAAAAGATAAACTACCAAGTAAGGAAGACGTCTCTACTGTTAAAACAACAGTTGAAGAAAAGGACAAAGAGCAAAGTAAAGTTGATGCTGCTGCCATTAAAACTACCAAGACAGATGAAGAGCACATCAAAGTGTGTGAAGCGGATGATTTGTACACACCAACCGAGGTAGAACGAGGAGAAACACTTAAAGATTTTGCCAAACCAGTCATGGAAAAAGAAGAGGAGCGAGAGATATGTAAAGATGTGACTCCTGCAGTCAAATCTATTAAGAAGGAGGAAGATGTAATGATTACCGTTTTGAAAGCAGTCAAGGATGAAACAAGCACAAAGGATGACATATTTGTTGCTACACCTACTGTGCAAGACGAAAAAGAAATGAGCAAAAATATTTGTGCTGTCAAAACATCAGTTGAGCAAGAAGAAGAGAAAGTAGAAGTTGTGGATGAAACATTCACTGTCAAACAGGACGAAGGAGAAGAAGTGACAATTCAGGATCATAGTGCTGATAGAAAACCGTTCATAGAGGAAAAAACACTGAAGGAAGAGGAATCTGATACCAAACCAGCCAAGGAGGAGGAAAGCAAATATACTGCTGGTGTAAAACCACTTACAGATGAGGAGAAGGTAGAATTAAAAGAAGTTGCATCTATTGTAAAACCAACTGAGGAAGAATCTTGTGATAAAGAGATTAAAGCTAAAGAACAGGAAGTGGAAAAACAGAAACAAGAAAAGACTGATATTTCTGATTTTGTGTCTACCAAGGAGCAGACAGAAAAGGACAGTGACAATATGTTTGTCAAAACTTTAAAGGAGGGCAAGGAGGTGGAGAAAATTGACATTTCTGACACGCAAATAATACAACAGGAAGCTAAAGAGCCGGAAAAGAGTGACATCTCAGATCACAGACCCATTTCGGACGAAATCAAGGATAAAAAACCTGAAATGGGTGATATGAAAATCGAAAAGGAAGCTGATGCCAGTGCTGAGCATCCCAAGGATGTAAAAGAGAAAGAGACATCTAAGGTAGAAACCATTGATGACGAAATGAAAGATATAGTCAGACGGGGCAGCCATGAAGCTGAGTCAGAGAAGGAAATTTACTCTCCAACGTTTAGTGCCAAAGACGAGAAAAAGGTAAAAGATGATTATCCTGAACAGTTGGAATCCAAGAAGGATGATAAAAAAGAGGAAGATCTTGTGACTCAGACCTTAGAAGAGGAGAAGACTAAAACTGTTGACATTTGTGAAGTCACTGATAGGTATATACATGAAGAAAGCTCTACAAAGGTTCCTGGAACTCAGAAAGAGAAAGAACTATTTGGTGATGACTCAGTAGAAATGCAAAAAGACTCATCTAGAACAGCAGGTGAAGTCCTACAATCAGCTAAGGATGACACTTGTGTTTCTCCTTGCCATATCCAAGAGGAGAAAACGGAGCAACATACAGAAGCAGAGGTCATTGTTAGCCAAGAAGAGAAGGTGGGGAAAGAAAAAGATGATGCACATGTTGCAGAACTTAGCAAAGAACAGAAAATGGAAAAAGAACAAGAAAAAGAATACACCTATGAAACCGAAGATATCAAAGATGAAAAGACAAAACTGGAAGAAGATGAAAAGAGGATTAAAGAAAAGGATGTTGCAGACGTGAAGACAGATGAGATCACAGACAAAGACAGGTATGACTCTTCTGATGCAGACCACACCAAGGAGGAGAAATGGGAGAGAGAAGAATTACAGGAGAAAGACCAGGACAAAAACATTAAACAACCTCCACAGATGATGTCAGAGGAGGCAGCTACAGCGTCCAAGTCGGATTACAAACCTGCATTTGTGGTTCAGTCTTCAGATGAAGACAGAGAAGATGAAGAGGAGGAAGACATGTGTATGGGAGGAGCAGGCTCCAGACCTCTGTCGGTGGAGCCAAGAAAATCAGACCACGACATCTCTGCAGGTCTGCCTTTACCCCAGTCAGCAAAGGACCAGGACCAAACTAAACCACCACTAAAATCAGAACCAGTCACAGTGATCATACCTACACTTACAATGCAGGAGCCATCTATTGATGAAGACGTCAAAGAGTTTAGCAAAGAAGAATCCAGACTTTCATCTGAGGCAGACAAAGATATGAAAACAGAAACCACACCGGCACCTCTCACCAAGCCAGAAGCCTCATGTGATATCGTTGTGTCAAAGGAGGAAACTGCCTCTGTTAAAAAACAAGAACCAGATTCTGTTACCTCGGCTCCTAAAGCAGAACCAGTGTCAGAGTCAACAGAGCAAAAACCTGCACTGTCAACAGTATCAAGCACTAAGAGCCCACCCCAGAGCTGTACACTTCCAAGCACTGACAGCCAGTCCAGTGTGGAGGAACCACCCCAACAACAGAAACAGATACCGAGCCAGACGACCTCAGGAGTCGCTGCTACAGAAAAGACGAAGCTGGATGAGAAACTAGGGAAGGAAGCAGAGAGGGAGATGGAAGGAGAACGGGAGTTGGCTTCTCCAGGATTATCACAGCATTGTTCATATTTTACATTGGACAAAGATTCAGAGGACACAAGACACTCTGATGCTTTAAGGTCAGCCACTGCAACAGTGGAGAGTTGTGAAAAAATCACCTCAGAGAAGGAAACAGTCTGTGAAAGCTTACCAGATGAAAAACTAACATTTGGTGCATCGAAGTATGAGCCATATGAAAAGCCCATCCCAAAAGATTATGATGTGGACGCTAGAGAAGAAAGTGAGGTTCCTCTCAGTTTTGATCACGCCTCTGATATTGGTATTGATGACAACAGAAGAGCAAGTCAGACAGAGGCTGGAGGAGCCATGTTCCTGCTGGATGATCAGTACAAAGAAGAGCCTCTGTCCTTCAGCAGAGTCGACTACAGCCCAGTGTCCCTGACTCAGAGCGAACGAAGCAGCAGTCGAAGTGCATCCCCAAAATACGAAGACAGAGAGAAAGGCCAGGAGGAGGAGAGTGAGAGAGAGGAAAGACCAGACACACCATATGTTGATAAGAGCTTCTCATCCATAGACGTGCAAGACAACAAAATGTCTCAGGCTGCCGAGACTTATTCTTTCAGTCCAAAGGAGGACAAACCTGAGAAATCGGAGAAGGAGAAAGAGGACACGAAGGAAGGAGCTGCAGCTTTTCAAACAGGACCAACAACAGGAGACAGTGATCAAGTTTCTGTCAGTGCTGACGTTCAGCCATCTGTAAGACGGGAAACAGCCTCTCCCTCGTTCAGTCTGTCAGATCTTGGTACCAAAGCTTCATCTTCTCCTACACCGTTTGGAGAATTTACAGAGAAGAAAACATGGGAAAAAGAAATGTCTGCATTGGAGTCCAGTGATCACGGAGGAGAGGGTTCTCCGTGTGGTCGGCATTCACCTGCAGAAAAAGACATTTTACCTCAACGAGCATCACCTTTAGAGAGAGAGGAAACATCAGCTGGTTTGGGGACTTCCCCTGCTGCCACGTTTTTAGGACATGAAGTCGATGATAATGTTCTAGCCTCAGATAATAGTCTCATTAGCAGCTCTGCCACTTGTAAATCCATGTTGGAAGGGAGCCTGATAGACAAAAGGTTACTTGTAGAGGGGGAAGATTTCAATGTTGATGACGATGACGAAGAAGAAGAAGATGATGAAGATGAGGAGGAGGAAGGAGAGGAGGAGTTAAGTGATATAGATATGGAAAAAGGTGCCAGAGAACAGTCTGAAAAAGAAATGTGCAGGCATAGCTCTGATGAGGTTGAGGACTCAAGCAAAACGTCTCAGTTGCCCATATCAAGCGTCCTCAAGGAAGAAACCATGAGTAAACAAATGCCTGATGATTCCTCAGCTTCTAAGGTCACAGAGATAGACAAGCAAGACACGTGCAAAATACCAGCCTCTCCTGAAACAAAACCGCACAAAGAACACGACACGTTCAAACCTCTGGAGACAGAGAGCGAAGACGTAGTCAAAGCAGCTCCAACAGCAGGTGCTGCTGCTCTGAAAGTGGACCCGAGCAGTTCTGGTAGACCAGCCAGCCCAAAACCTCCTGAGACAAAACAAGCAGGGGAAACAGACAAAAAACATTTGTCTCCTGAACCACCCACGGAGAGAAGGTTATCATCAGCAGAAGTAACCTCCTCTGAAGTGCTAGAGTCAATAAAAGGAGATGAAGATAAAGCGTCTTTATCACCAAGCTTTTTGACCAAGGAACCTTATCAATCAGCTTCCTCAAGCAGCTCGACAGGCAGCCGTTTGCCACCTGATCATTCAGAGTCCAAGCCTACATCTAGTACCTCGCCTCTACTGACGAGCAGCTATGCTGATATTGGACTGAGCCGACCTGGAGATTATTCTGAGCATTTCCCCAGTGAGGGGAGTCCAGTAGAACTGAGGGAGGATGAGAAAGAAACCCTTGTGCGTTCAGACGCATCGCCGTTGCCCAAACTAAGCGATGATACATATTACAGCCAAAGAGACAACAAAAAAGAAAGTGTAGATGAGAGACAGTGCACAGCTATCACCACAAAACATGAGGTAACTATTTCAGCTTCCACATACACCACCTTAACATACTCTACTTCAGCGTACTCCTCCACGACGTACAGCTCCTCGTCCTCAGCTTCAGCCCTTTTGAGCCAGCAGTTTGGAGACAAAGTAGAAACTGTCATAACAACATCATCCTCCGAAGTACCACTAGTCAAAGAGGAGCCATCAGCCACAGTGGCTTCAACAAGCTCCTTCTTTGGAGAATTTCAAAGAGATGAGTACTTGGAGGTAACTTCAACACCTGCAACAACGGCATCATTGGTCAGTCAGATTAAGGACACCAAACCCTCATTCCCAGACTCGTCTACCACTGCCAAACAAACTGAAGATCAAAGCGGCACTGCAAAGCATGAAACTGATGTCAAGTTGAGCGTTGAGCATTTTTTTAAGCTAGAAACTACGACGTCCACCACAGCAAAAAGTACTGAACCGGTGAAGGTATCGGAGAGTTTATCCACGTCTGAGGCTCACTTTGACGTCTCTCCCCTCCAAAGGGCTGACTCCTCTGAAAGGCTGTCCCAGGGTTCAGCAGAGGAAGAGGAGCCTGATACACTTGAAATGGAGGACAGCACTCTACCCTGTCGTATTGAATGTCAAAGAGCTAAAGTGGCTGAGCAAAGAGAGTCATCAACCGCTGAGTCATCAGGGGTAGGAAGTACCACACATGCTACAGAGACTGCTGCGGTCACCATTACCTCTACTACTACTGTCCATAAACCTGATGTGCAACCAACTCAACAGACAGCCTCAGTTACACCTTTAAGTGATAGTGGAGCTTGCAAAACCTCATGTGCCATAACAGACGTGTGCAAAAAGGAAGAGGATAAAGAGAGAAACGAGAAAACCTTAGAAACAAGAGAAGCCGCTGCGCCTTTGAAGGAAGTCGCCACAGTGGCCGAAAAAGAAATGAGCGGTAAAGGTGAAAAGACAGAGGCAGTCAAGGACACTGAAGTCAAACAGAAAACAGAGGAAAAGAAAGAAGAAGAAAAGACCTGTAAGGAAAGCACAGAAGACAAGAAAACAGATCTAAAACTGTGTGAAAAAGTAGATGTTGGGAAGGATCAAGAGGAAGAAAAAGTAGGGGAGAAAAGTTTGTTGGAAATGCCGTCGGAGAGATTAGAAGTTAGGAGAAAGAGCAGTATATCTGACTGGGAGCTATTGCAGAGACCTGATGACTACCCAAGTGCCCCTCCTCCAGGTTATGGCGATGATGATGATGATGAGGAGGAAGAGGAGGCAATGGAAGCGATGGAATGGATGGCTAGTGTCCACGGTACATCAACACCTTCAATGGACACTTATCACAGCGAAACAGCTGGTAAAGACAACATCCCTCGTCCCTCTGATTTGACCGGAGCCACCTCCTCCTCCTCCGCCACCCCTCCAGGCTACTCCTCCTGTGAATATAAACATCGTAAAGGCGAACTTTCTCCATCGTTCATCAACCCCAGTCCTCACCGGCTGTCCAGTGATGATGGCGAGGAAGACGGCCGCAGTGACCGCTCCCAGGACGGGGATGAGGACGATCAGGACCAGCACTCGGTGAAGAGAAGGTCACACAAGCATAGGCGTCACCATGCGCAGAGTCACCATGGAGAAGCTGGACAGGGGTCGCACCAGCTGCCAGGCGGCATGTCATCTGGCTTGGCTGTAACATTAGCTGGAGAGGAGACGCCTCCGACATCAATGAGCGAATCTTTGCCTTCACAGTCTGATTCCGATGTCCCTCCGGAAACAGAGGAGTGTCCGTCCATAACAGCAGAAGGAAATCTGGATTCAGACGAAGACGCCGAACATCTGCCAGTAGACAAACTATCTGCATCCGGAGCTGGAGGGGGACACCATCCTCCATCACCGAGATCAGCTCAGAGGACTCACGATCCCCTCCCCATACCAATGAAGGACCCCCTTCCTCATCCTCCCCACCCAGATGTGTGCATGGTAGATCCAGAGGCTCTTCTCAACGATCACAGCAGCACAGAGAAGCTTCTCAAGAAAGAGCACAAGACTACCAAGGCTCTCAGGAAGAGCAAAACCAAATCTGCCTCTCCCGCACGAAAGGGAGAAGTCAGGAAGAGGTCCTCTACTCCAGTGAAGCAGACTAAGGACTCCCCCTCACCACGATCGGCCTCCCTCCGGAGGAAGGACACAGAGAGAAGTTCCAGACTGATCAAGATGTCTGAGACTCAAGGCTCCAGGAGTGAGATCCTCAATCCGGGAAAAGGCCTGGTCAATGGTGTCAAGAGCAGTTCAGGTGTGTTAATATGCATCACAATATGACTGGACCCTCAAAGAAATACCAGAACTGCCTCCACACTAGATCAAAGCTTATTATTGATTTTGCGTCAACACACAAATACCACACCTTAACTAATTAGGACAGTGGAAGCTCCTTAAACTTTTCCTGCTTCTATACAAGCTATTTGCATTTTTTTGCATTTGCATTACGTCAACTTCCACAATCATATATCCAGAGCCCGTCTCCCCAGGATCATAAGTGAGAAACTTGATATTTTCAGTCCAAATAGAATTGAATCCATACTTGCAGCTAAATTTTAGCCATTAATCTGTAAAAAGCTGCAATATGATGTGTGTGTAAATTGAAAGTGAATAAGTTTTTCATCTGTCACATAGTCAATATGTACTTTTGTTTGAATATGAGCTTATATAATATAAAATAGACCTGTCCAGGGTGTACCCCGCCTCTCGCCCGTAAGCTGGCTGGGATAGGCTCCAGCACATCCGTGACCCCTGTGGGGACTAAGCGGTATAGAAGATGAAAGAATGAATGAATAATATATAAAATATAAAAGTTTGCAGCTTATTGTGACCACTGATGTGATTTTAGAAAAGTGAAACTACACTAACACACTACGGCCGGTTTGTGACCCTGTTCTCCTTCAGGTAACAACTCACAGAAAACTAGTTCAGCCGTTCCCCCAGGACCACCTGTCTATGTTGACCTGGCCTATGTGCCCAACCACTGCAGTGCCAAGAATGTGGACCAGGAATTCTTCAAGAGAGTGCGGGCTGCTTATTACGTGGTGAGCGGCAATGACCCAGGCAGCGGAGAGCCCAGTCGTGGAGTCCTGGATGCTCTGCTGGAGGGGAAAGCTCAGTGGGGCTCCAACTTACAGGTATTTACACTCTGTCCATCTACAAAACAGCAAGTTAGATTTTTCTACAAGTCAAACAAGATAAAATATGTAAAACTTTATATAAGCAGATTTAGTCACCTGAGCACAGAGCCAGTTTACCGCTTCGTTTCATGCTAAGCTAAGCTAACCGCTGCTTACTCTGCCTTCTCATCATGATCAGGTGACTCTGATCCCGACCCATGACACAGAGGTGACCCGGGACTGGTACCAGCAGACGCACGAAAGGCAGCAAGACCTAAACATCATGGTTCTGGCCTCCAGCAGCACCGTAGTCATGCAGGACGAGTCCTTCCCTGCCTGCAAGATCGAGTTCTGAGCTTCACAAGCCTCTGCCCGTCCTCCCCCTGTCCCTGTCATCTGTTCTCTCTGGAGGTAGAGCGAACAGCGCACTCCACTTCATCAAAGCTTCTCGCTCTCTCATGGTTCTAGTCTCAAATGGATTTGCTGCAGCCCTCAATACACTAGATTCTGTTAGCTGAAAACTCAGAACTCTGGGTTTCTGCTTTTTATGACAGTGGGGTTATCCTGCAAGTAAATCTGCTTGTTTTCTATTGTGAGTTTGCCGTCTGCCCTAAACATACTTATACTAGCGTTAACAGTTGTGGTAAAAATTTAAATTAAAACATTATCAGTAAAGATCACACTTGATAGCTTTCTTTGCCTCATATCCTACAGATAATTTAGCATAATTATCCCACAAATGACTAATGACACAGATAAACTACAGATTAATGTTGCGTAGTTCTCATGTTGACTGCTCAAATCACAATCAACTTGGAAATAAAAATACTCAAGTGACAGATTTTGTCACCCAAAGGGCCAAGTCACGTGCCAAAATTAGGCTAAAACATGAATTTGCATTTGTTAATTTTCCAAAATGTATCCTAAAATAATCTGTGATCAATAATCTCCTTAGATTCTGTGCACAGTATTTTTAGAAAAGTAGAGTTCTCTTCCATCAGTTCACATGGCCTTTACAGTCCTGCTCATGCTACAGTAGTGTTTGGATTAACTCAAAGAAATAAATCGATGTTATGTTTTTTTTTCGTCAGTTTTGGTGAAGTTTTAAGAGGCGCCTGAAGTTGCCACCGTTTGAAATCTTTCTTCTTGGCTTTCACAGCTTAGCTGGTGCATGATGCTTGCATTTTAGCTCGGACTGTATCAGAGAGAACTGCATAGGGTTAACCCTTTATTTAGCCAGCCTGTAAGTGTGGAATGCAACATAGTGCAGATTACTTAGGTTACTACACTGTTTGGCTGTCTATGCTCAAGTGAATTCAGTAGGCACCAGGCAAAGGGACAATGTTTCTACACTAATCGTATCTCTGCTGGATGTAATGATTCTTCTCTAGGACTTTCACAGGCTTTGTTGGTTATATGTACTCCAGTATACAAATAGGGCAACTGTTTCTATATCATTATAGAGGTTATGTTACATAAATGATACATTTTGTGACGATGCAGCAAAGTATGATCCCGTTTCTGATCATGCATTTGAGAAGAATCGTTCGTGTTATTTCCTCCTGTTCAGCTACATTGTGCCGTCTGTCAGTATCACAAAGCGATGGAAAGAAAAAACGAGCAGTGGCCTGTGATAAATGTAGCAACGGAAGCTCGTCTGTTCGTCCCTTCAGAGTGAGCGATAGGCCAGCGGGAACTGCAATATTTGTATATTATTGGGGTTATTTTCCAGGTAAAAATGATGTGAAGTGTGTAACAGGAGGCTTCTTTCATGTGCCTTTAGCTTGTGGTTTTGGGCAGAGGGGATACTTTAAGGACAGGTCAGCCATCTTGAATCAGAGCCAGAAATCAGGATAAATCATAACAGCGGACCAATCAGTTTACACACTACACACATGAAATAGTACACTCGCATTATTCAAACTTTAAATAGCTATATAATCTAATTAATTATTAGAAAATGTAAACCAATATTGCACCAAATAGGAATGCACTTTTGAGGTGGGAGAGTTTGAAAGCGTGGGTTTTGTTTGTATTTGAAGCACAGAGCGTTAGTGTCGTAGCAGAAAATCATTTTCACTGTAATATAAACTGATGTACAAGACTTTCCACCAAACTGAGGCATTATCATATCCTAATGATGAAACTACTTAATATTAATCCCAGAGTTTATAAAACGAGCATGAATGTGATGATTATGATTGTACTGGACGCAGTTATAAAGTAGGAATGTTTTAAAAGTAGTTTTGCGTTCCTGCGAGTCTATGATCGCCGACTCGCCGTTTTTATGAACGCAGCATGGTTTGTTTCTCTCGATGATATGACGGCTGAGTTTTCGCTGTGGGTTCAGTGTGAAAGGTCTTTCTGCTTGTTCACAGACTCTAGAGTAGCTCAGGCTCACTCTAAAGTTACACAAAGATTTATTTGTTCACTTATTTGAGTGCAAACGTTACATTTTCAGTTAATTCTGGTAGCATTTTTGGTTTGTTTGTTCAATTGTTTACATTTTATTTTTGTCAAAATAATATCTCTGCCGAGACGGCTCAACTCATGCTTGTTATCTTTGTTTTGGATTTTGAAGAACGATTTGAAGCTAAGGGATGGACCAGGCTGCGTGAGGCAGGGCAGGCCTGGGTCTCCAGAGCTATTGATAATTGATTGTCAGGATGTTGCCAATCAAAAGCGGGGGGATGCTCTGCTCGCACTGTTTACCTCAGTCTGATTCTAAATTTGGAAGAAACTCCTCACAAGGCTTTGTCAGCCTGTGCTAGCCTGGGACCAGTGCCATTTACTTTCCCTGTAAAAGACTCGCACTTCTTTATACCTCATCCTCAAACGCCTCCGTGCTCCTTGCTTCGCCTGGACTCCCTTACTTTTAAATCAAGGATTGTTGATTCATAACGTTGCCACTGAATGATTTGCTTTTCTTCTTTAGCATAATACTCCTACTTTATGCGCTGTGTACGCCCTGATATGCATCTTATTTCTTGTGATGTTTCAGAGGCAGACGTTGCTTTCTTATCCCATCGGGGGAGAATATTTGAATTTGATGGAGGTTGTATAATAAATAGTACGCACAAGTACACACACACCTTAGTGCTAGAGGGAGCAGATTAAAGGTGCATTCAGAGGAGAAAGTTCAAAATTTTATACATTTTTTGGAAAACAACCAAGCAAAAAGTCCCTTTCACCTTTTTTTTTTTTTTTAAGCTGCATGGAAATGTGTCTAAAACAAGAGGAAGATTTTTAATCAGATTTTGTGGATGGTCTGATCGTGTCGTACCGTCTGAAAAACGTTTTTAAGTTGGCACACTCCAAATATCAGGTCTTGAGAATTTTCAAGACAGTGAAACGCTGTGAGAATCCTTCAATGTGGAACTGTATGACTGTACAGAAGTTGAATGCACTATACAGGAGATCTATTTTTCTGAACGTAGAGTTGGTACTACTTCACGATTGCTGCTGGATCAAAACAATAGACAAAAAAATAACAAAAAAAAAATAATATAATAATAAAACGAGCATGGAACGTGGGCAGATACTGAAACTGTCATTTCAGTTATGGTTCTGTTCCCAAGAAGGAGCAAGGTTTGATTTTCGGACTCAGATCCCATAAACACATCAATAGTAACACAGAAATAGTACTAAC
>OMLM01001840.1:61183-72072 GCA_900302695.1 Helostoma temminkii | reverse complement strand
ATTGTTTTTTTTAGTGCAGTTAACTTTCATCTGCTGTTGAGATATAAGCTGCTGTTTTATGTGGAAAATTGTTGAGGGTGTTTTATCAGACCAAGTTGTCATTGTGTCCCAAATTTATTCTAACCAGTATTTCTGAAAGAAATAGATATATAATGAGTCAAGTCTATAGCACTTAAGATAATCCTCCTGTTATATAATTTTACATTATATAATTTTACATTATATAACAAGACACTTCTGGTCAGTACACCTCCATTGCTCTACCTGCTGACTTCTCCTTGACTTTCAGTTCTCTTCAGTTACTTTTCCATCTGTTTCTTTTTTCGCCTAGTAACAAATTATATATTCATATACATATACACTTTCCCCTATTTGATCTGTCTTTGTGTTGTTTAATCTTTCCAATTCTTGCCTTCTTTTCTCCCGACAGTCATACCAGTGGTTGAAGGAGAAAATAGTCAGTGAGGATGGAAGGAAGCAACAAGCTAAGCTGAAAGAGCTCAACCACATTGCAGAAAAGCTGGGCTGCACTCTGCCTCAACTGGCTGTGGGTAAGATTTCCCTGCCTGTCTGCACTGTCCAGGGCTGTCAGACAGAATGTGACCACATTCACATCACTTTTTACAGAAAATATGTCTGCCTATTATTTGCCTTGTGGATTTCATTTTTCACTCTGATTTCACAATGACACAGAGACCTTTCAAATCAGTTTGCATTATTGTGCATCATTAAAATAACTGAGCTGCCGGGCAATCAGAAGTCATTGCCAGTAATGGAGTAAATGGACTAAAACAAAGAAGAGCCTTAGATTTGTCTTCTAACACTAACACACTGAAATATGCCTACAGGAAGATCAAATTTAAACCAGACTAAATAGTCGTAATAGTCTTTTTTGTTAAAATATAGTAATAAGCAACAATACACCATCAAGTAGGCACTGTGTGAATATCAGTGTGTGTTTCTCTCTAGCGTGGTGTCTAAGAAATGAAGGAGTGAGCTCAGTCCTTTTGGGAACGTCCAATCCTGAACAGCTGACAGAGAACCTGGGGGCCATACAGGTGGGAACATGGAGAAACACGTATTCCACATTGCTGTTTTTAATCTGTGTCTCGTCAACTGTATCCTCCACTGTTCTCCAGTTACATTGATTTCTATATGAAAAATCTGACATCTCCTAGGCATATCTTTCAAAATCAGTTTCTTTACTTGTCTTTTTCCTTTTGCCTCCCGCATGTCTCACTTCCTTCGCTTCACTTTGTCTTTTGCCCAGGTTCTTCCTAAGATGACCTCTCATGTGGTGTCTGAAATTGACCACATCTTGGGCAACAGACCATACAGTAAGAGGGATTACCGCTCTTAGATCTGGCTGGTAGACTATCAAGAGGTAACTGTACCAACGTACTTAACCATACTGCTACCATGGAAACACTGTTCAACGTTCAAGTCCGTGGTTCTCTCTTTGGGCCCCACTCAGCTTCAACTCCAGCCCACTTCTGCCTGGAACAGACAGCTTTGCATCTGTGTTTCAGGCTCGTGCTACTCAGACCAGCTCTACCAGGTTCATCTCAGGTGCAGTCCAGTTCAGTCAAGTAATGCTTAACAAACTCAGCTTTTTGCAGCCTCAAATTCAACTTAGGCCAGAAACTTCGTTCCCCCAAACTAAGGTGTAACTCTGTCCAACACTGGTCCATGCAGTTACAATTATGTACAGTCACATGTTAAAGTTCAGATACAGCACCAAGACTGACATCATTTAGAACACCACATGGTCCCCCATCTAGAAATTATAGTGATAAATGTATAAATAAATGACACAACCACGTTTGCCACTACAACTCCTCACCTTTGTCACTCACTTACAGCTTGTAAATGAATAGAGAAAAACCCTGCAGGACTATTTCAGTAAAAGTGCCTTGCTCAAGGGCAAGTAGTAGTGGTTGTTCAGACAGTTCACTTACTTTCCCACTCATATCCTCCTAGCTCAGCCAGTGACTCAGATTTGAGCTTTCCACTCTTATTTTCAGACTTCCACTAACTAGTAATTTAATTTGAGCACAAAATTCATACTGAGCACATGTTTTATTTATGAGAATTATCATGGTACAGCTGAATACATCAGTATAAGCTTTGACTTATAAATTAGAGATCTTTCAGTAAAGCAGACATGTAGAGGTTTCCTTTGCAGCAACACTAATCACTTACTCAGTACTTTCATTAAATTGCTATGCAGTGCAGCAAACAAAATTATCCTATGAGCTTAATACCTGCGCCTTTTTGTGTCAGAGGTCCAATATCAAGTTGTGAGATAATGTTAGAGGTTTTCCCATAAATTTTGAAGTGATAAGGGGACTTGATTATATCTGACAGAGGTTTATGAATGAGGCCTCAACAGACCAGTTCTCTGTTAGCTTGAATTAACTTTCAAAATGTATCTAGTACTGTATTCATGTAGTATAATACAGAGTAGTATTCGGTATAGGCTGCTAATCCTGAGCATATTAACCAAAAGACGCATGTTTCCCCTGCTATAGTGTGCCTATTTCTTTTCTACAAAAGATCACTTCTAAACAAAAAGGAGTTTTATTAAAAATACTGCACGCCTGTTTGCTGTTGGTGAGCCCCTGTGAAGCAGAGGATTGTGGGACTTCAAATGTTAGTAGGATTGGTGCTCTGACAGTGGAGACAGTGAATCAGGTCGCCCCCATGTGGTCTTTTAAGGACCCGCTGCTGTTTCACTAAACCTGTTGAGAGAGGGAACACTGCAGACGAAGGAGACTAATTCTCTCACAGTTTGCATTGATTAAGCATTCACTTGTCTATTTATCTGCCTGGATCCTGCATTGCTGATTGAATCAACGAACTTTGCAGATATGCAGATAACATAAAATAAATAAAAATATGACTGACCTCCAAGCTGGTTATAATAACTGTGGAAACTGCTTGTTAAGGGCACAATGTGGTATATAGGTGAAGTATTTGGGATGTGGCAAAGATTGCCGTATTTATTGTAGAGTAGCTAATAAATATTCAATTTATTTTAACATTTTGAGATATGGTAAGATGTTACATGTACATAAAATGTTATGGCATACCTTGTAACTTAAGCAAAAAGAAATATCTCTTATGTACAGAGACTTCACTGTACTGTATGGCTATAGATAAGTTATTTTGTTGCTCCTCTGCAGTGTCACTGCATCAGTTGCAGTTTGAATCTACTCTTCATCCCATCCTCCTCCTCCTTTAACATAACTTTACACTGTCACAGAATTGATTTGATCCCTTCTGAATGATATTTTCTAGAACTATTTCTAAGGAGCCAGAATTCATTAATTCTATTTTTAAATTGTAGTCAGATTATGAAATCTGTATCATTAGTGGCATTAAAAATAATGTGTTATGTTATGAGAAATTAAAAAGAGCTTTGCATTGTGTAATGACCTGACCAGGTTGGCTCAGCTCCCACAGTTCATGGTTGTCACCTTCATGCATTGTTTGTATCGTTCTTTTTCATCTGCCAAACAAGCCATCACAGAGATCTGCAGAAATGCAAGTGGAACCTGGCCAACAGTCAGGGTTTCACAGGAGTCATTGTTTTGTCCCGGGTGCACGTTATTTGTACAGTTATGGCACAAACACCCATCAGATTTAAATTAAAGGAAATTAGTCACACATAATAGACAAAACATCAAAAAGAAGCATTTAACTCATGGTTTATTTAAGGAAGTCTGGCCTTGGATGATAGATTTCTTCAAGTCCATCTGCAATTGCTTGGTGGTAAACACAAGGGATGGTTAACCACTTAATCATCATTGTAATTCAAAGATGTAGCCATATACTAACAAAAAACACCCAGAAAGGGATTTTTTGCCTTAAAGACATATTAATTACACCCATTTGACTCTACTTATTGTCATAGAAATGTCTGTTTTATATAAAATGGTAACAAACAAAATAGAATCTCAGATTGTCTGCTTTGCAGCACAAAACAACTGCTCTTAGACCAGGGTGGTAGAGCGTCTTACTGGTTAAATGTGTGATAGCACACATTATACACGTCAACATGTTGCCCATCTGTTTGACTCAATGATTATCTTGGACTGTGGCCTGCCATTGTGGAGACCTCTCCATTTAACAGAGTGCCTTGACGTGAGTCCCACAATAGAGGGAAAAAATAGAAAGAAAATCAGGGATGCCTTTCATTATGAGTTGTTAAATGGTTTTTGGATGCTGTCCTACACAGAAATGTGAGAGGAGAACAATATTTATGCAGATTCTTGCATCGTTACATTGTTGAAACTACATCACATGTCAAAACACTTTTGGGAAATCATTTCAAAATGAATTACACAATTATTTGAAATGCCATTCTCTTGATGAACAGTAGATGGCCCAGTAAGGAAAAGGATCCATCTTTGCCTTGTTTCCTAGAGATAGTTTAGTCATGAGGTAAAAAATAAAATTGTTGTTTTGGTGCAACAACACATATCTGGTCTTTCAACCAGTCTTTGCTTCATCATGCATCTTCTAAAAAGGAGACTAAAGTCATTACTCCATCCACAGACTCTGCAACAGACTCTGGACTGTTTTTTCAAGAAGCAAACAAGCAATACAAGTTAATGCAAGAGTAAATAATCTGTGGATGAATTTTCCATTCTGACTCAGATCACATAAGTTTTACAATGTCTCACATGAGCTTTAATGCATTATTTCCTGTGCTGGTATAAATCCTTCAACCTTGATCTGTTCAAATAAACATGTAGTTTAGTCTGTTCTACAGATCAGTGTTGTTTTATGCAACATGTACATTTGTGGGAGGAAAAAACTTGATACTGGGTTCTTTTTTTGGCAAGGTGACATCCAATGAGTGTGTTATTTTGTCTCCTGAACAGTAGTTCCTCTGTAAATACTATGTATGAAAGTGTGATTATAAATAAATGCATTGTTAATGGAAACTGTGTTTTACTTTTGCTCAGTAGGTTTAGATGAAAATGAGAATGTGTGAAAAGCAACAATTACCTGTTTTTATGCTTTTCTAAAATGGTTGTGAGGAAGACTGAGCCATAAACATACAAGATTGGCACAGAGGGCGAGTATTCATGGTTTCTTTATTTGTTACAAAAAACAGAAGACAGACCTGGAGAAACACTGTCCAGACATTTGATCATGAATTTCATGAAGCTGAAATGACATCAGTACCCCTTTACACCCCATTCCTCCCTTGAAAAACAACATAGTCTAAATCCCCCCAACCCCATTATCCCTCCAACCCTTTTCCTCCGCTTTTCTTCTCGTTTTACTTGGAGCCAGTGGACAGCAGAGCGATTAGTCCAGAGGAGGCACTGATAGAGAGAATGTAGTTGCTGGAAAACAGTAGGTTAAGGCAAAAGCACAGGCACTGGGAGCAGAACTCATCTACAACTGTTTTAGATTTCAGATGGATTTTAAGAAGAAAATGTGTAGCATTCACCTCACATCAACAATCGATGTCTGTATTTATATGCAGTACTATTTAGGTTCAGTGTATTTAGTGACATCTAGCAGTAAAGTTGCATATAGCAACCATCTCAAGACCCCACCATCCCTTTCCAGGTGTGAGAAAGCCTACAGTGGCTACTGCTCCAGTTTACAGCACAAACTGACTGAATTAAAGAAGTGAAAAGTGACTTATTTAGATGTCTACATGGCACTTTGTGTTGGTTTCAGTTTGAAAAACGCTCCGTGTAATGATTTCCCCCATGGATTCAGCTGTTCTGCTAAGCTGATAGTAGAGTGGTGAGTGTCGCAGCCTTTGATATGCACATGTATTCTTGTAAAAAGCTTATTAGAAAACAATCTACAATAATCATCGTTCTCTGAGGGAAATCTGGTTTCTCTAATCCCCCACCCCGATTATGGAAACCAGCCTTCCCGTTTGCATGACAGTTAAGAAATCAGCTTCCTTAAGAAAGCTGACTGTGATACAGTCGCTTAAAGGAATGTAAACACATTGATTGTCTACGACCACATCAAGCAGCAATTTGTGAAATGAGGCTACTTTAGATTCTAATGTTCTTTTTCGTCTTCCAAGCAGTGATATAGCATCACCAAATTCAAGCTGAGATTTCAACATGAAAATGCAAAATTCCCCTCTTAAGAGCCAATGACCATTGTGGGCTTTGTAAAACCATAGTGGCCACTGTGAAAGGCGACCCGCTCCCCGTGTAGATAAAGAAGGCTCATTCTAAACTTTAAAAAAAGGCAATGTTGCTTACCTTCAGGTTATTACACACTAACAAATACATATTTATGAATACTATATTGATACTATATACTATTTCTGCAGGTAGATCCTCTAAATTTCACACATTGCACATTTTAACTGCATCTACTGCGTTTGTATAATTTAACTGTGTTACAACAAATAAAGTGGTTTCAATCAAGTTTTTCTGTCTAACCTAAATATAAGTGGCATAAATTATTGAAAGGATACACGGTGGGGTTGAAGTTCTTGAGCAAGAAGAAGGAGGCAATGATGACGAGCACCAGGAAGAGAGTATTGTTGTAGAAGATGGAGAAGGTGGTTGCCTCATAGTCTGCCACCTCATTCTTCTTCCACAGGATCCTAGACCAGACAAAAACGATGTCAGTCCCTTTTATGGTCGTGTAAAAATACACTGCAGTATGTTACTTTATGGTACTGCACAGACATTTACCATAATAGAAGAAGTCAAAACATGGAGAGGCTTTTAGACCACTTAACATTAGACTAAATTAAAATTATCTTGTAGTTACAGTATTTCAAAATTGCAAAATCTGCAAAAAAAATTCTGGCTGCTTTTTTCGATTTGCAACAAAGTTGTGTCTGAACAAACACATTATTTGTCTCTCTCACACATATATCTTGTAAATGGGAATCTTAGTGAGTGATATGCTGGACTGGTCAGCAAGTATTGCCATTTTTCAGGACACAAACATAACCACACATGTAAGCTCTACACAAGTGTCTGACATACTACACTTAAAACACTCAGCCCAGTTTGCAAGTCTTTGAAACCACAAAACATCATAGTGACAGATAGCTTTACAGGATGATGGTCTTCTCACCTCTCATCTTTTTCCTTACGGGACATCTTGCGGTTGTCTGCCTCGGACAACTTCCTGGTTACCTCTTTGGAAACAGCATCCTCACGTTTCTGAGCAACTCTGAAGAATAAACAGCAGAGAGCGACAACTTGTGAGAAACTTTTAACAAACAGAAAAAATGAGGAATAGGCGAAAATACTGTAGTACATTCTCATTTAATACAGTGCCTATTGTTGTCACATAGAGAGGTTAAAATGTACAGCTATATTAAATGTTGTTTCACTACTAGCTACTCCAAACCCAACTAGATTTTAAGTGACTCAAAGCAAGAAGGCAGTGTTGCTACAAATCAATCAGATTAATCACTACAGTCACAGACATTTTTTGTCACAAAAAATGTAGTCTGTGTTTCTTATGGATCTGTGCAACTGTCTAAGTAGCACATGTGCACTGCTTTAATCTGACTGTTATTCTGGAAAGACAAACAATCAGCTTTAAAACCTGCAGATGAAAGACACGACTCATGTCTTTCCCAGCTTACTTGTGTTTGAGAACAAACTTGACGTTCTTGTAGGCGAAGGCCACCAGGTAGGTGCTGACCAGAGTCATCACAGCATACAGAACTGCAGACTGGACAAGGTCCATGTGCCAGATCCTCCAAAATAGCCCTGCAGAGGCAAAGTCAACCACATTTTAGGAAACACTTTAACATCAAGTCATATCAGTGAAAGGGGCAATATCTTAAAGTCCTCTTGTAAACCTGGTCTTACCAGTTAACATGACCTAAACACAATTCAGTGAATATTTAGGAGTTTATTTGCTTATAAGTAAGTAGTTTATAATAACAAAGACCAGTACCTAAATTAACTAACTAACTAATCCTTCTAATTATTGTCCTGTCAAGACTACAGCAACTTAACCAGGGTTAAAATTGACATATGCAGCAGCTAACATGCTTAAAACACAATATTCTTGTTTATAATATTTTATTATGCTCCCATAAGTCTCTGAAACCTTGTAGTTGCACTTAGTATTTTAGCTCCCAGTTACTTTTTCCTGTTTTCTTTCTACAATGAATCACTGTTAGCTAAACTCGTTAGCTACTGCTAGCCTGCTGCTGTACTCACAGATAGGGATGGCAGAGACGATGAGTGCATTTCCGTAAAACAGAGCCGTAGACTTTGCTGAAAGGTTTCTGCTGAAGTCCTGGAGGAGAAGGTCTTCCTCTGACTGCTGTTTGCTGCTGCCTTTAGGAGCCATCTCTGCTGGATAACCGGCCTGTTTGCTGCTCGGCTGTGGACACAAGAAGACTGACACGTCGGTGTAGCAGAGGAAGAGGGACGCGTCAGCATAAACCCGGAAATACGCGGCTTTCTTCTTCCTTGTTTGTACTACGAAGAAACGCTTCAGCTCACTTCTGCCACCACCAGGCAGACAGAGATCCTGCAGCTCTAACACAGTTTAGCTTCACTACAGGGGCACTTCACAGCAAAAACAAAAAGTCCCATATTTCTTCACTTTCCTCTTGGCTTGATTTATCCAGTTTCACTTTATTTATGAGTTTTTGTATGTAGTTGAATTGTTTTTACTTTTTAAAGAAAGAACATACAAGAAATCGGTTGTTCTTCTTTTTCTTTTCACTATTAATGTTTTTTATTACAATCAAAAAATCACTCTTTACCATCTCAAAGAACCATATACTGTAATTTATGTGATGTTTGAAAACTGAAAATGTTTGTTGAGGGCGACCCCAGCAGAACACCACCGCGTTTGTTTATGTGCATGACTATGTTTATGAACCAGAGAGTTTTAGAGCCGGAGGAGCTGCTAATGTGTCTGAACAATGTGTCTGAGCACCCGGTTGGAGAGAGCCTGGTTGTTTGGGTCTGTTGCTACGGCAACCGCGGAGGAAGGTCAGGACCACAGCTCCCAGTAAGTCCAGTCCAGTCACGTTATAACAGGATACAGAAAACAAGTTTGCATTGGTTTACCAGGAAAATATCAAGTTAATTAAGACTTTATGTTCTGACAGATGCTTCATCTATAATAATACACCAGCTGTTATTAGTCGGTTATACTTTTATTATGAATTCGCGGGCCGAAAAACGGAATTTAATCAAAAGCCCCTCGTTAAAAACCAATAATCCAGGTGTATATTGGTTTTTCAAAACTAGAAAGGAAGTTGAATTTTAAGTAATTTTCCCGTTTTTTTGATTTGTCAGTAAAACGGAAAACGAAAAAAAAGAACAATTTTTTTGTTTGTTTGTTTTCCCAGCTTTCTATCAAACCGTTAAAACGCCCACGGATCAGATTTCAACTTGTAAGATTCATGTTGAGCCCACTAGAGGTCAATGTCTACATGTCTTTGCATGGCATTGTAAAAGTATCCAGCTGACCACATTTACTGGCGGACAGCCGTGAGTACAACAGTAGAGCAGCAGGTCTTAAATGGATGGGATTACAAACTATCAAAGAGAGTAAGATGACTGCCTCATCAAGTTAATTGTCCTTATAGAGTCTGAGTAACTATCTATTTAGTGGTTTTTGTTAAAGAGCAATTTATCATTCAGTGGTCACAGGTTTAAGTTGCTTCTTAGTCTCAATCCAACTTTATTAGAAGTATATATATATATATATGAATGTACTACACATATCCTCATCTGACAACCATGGAACAATGTATGGTGTGAATGAGAGTGTGACTCTCACAGCCACAGAGACATAATCCATTAGTAGAGCATGAGCATTAGCAAAAGTCCCTTCTTTTTTCTTATCTCGACATCCAACTCCGTCACATGCTTGCCGCTGGAGACATTTTAGGACGGTGGAAAAACAGACACATTAGACCTGCTGCTGTTGCCACTGCAGTGCTTAACCCCCCGCTGAGCTGTTTTGTTTCTTTCTCTGTGTTTGTAGGAGCAAGCAGCATGTGCGTGTGTCTGAGTGAGTAGATGGGCTTGTGTGTATGTGAGCGTGTGTGCTAAGAATGCAATGCAGACAGGCAGGTTTGCGTGATGTCCCTGTCTTTAAAAGGGGATAGAGCTTAAGGATTAACTGTGCACTTCAGGGGTGCAGGAAGGAGGCAAAGAGAAGGAGCAGGAGGGAGGAGGTGATGCCAAAAGGCCTGTCAACACAATGCCAGGCAAGACTGGTGATCTGTTTCTCTCTCACCCTCATGTGCAAGTGTGTATATATTTGTACTTGGCTTCGGTGACACCACAGACATAACCACAGGGGCAAACACATAGTGACCAGCCACAGGCATCGTGGCAGAAGGCAGAAAACACACATACTGTCACACACATTGGCACTCATGCTCTACTCCGGGGCAGTCTGTGTGGCAGTGCTGGTATGTGCTCACTCTGATCATACCCTAAGGAGCTTTTCTGACAGTTCACCTATCATAGTGACAAATTCCTTTTGAGTGAGTTATGTTATGTGTGCGTGTGTGTGTGTGTGTGTGTGGCTGCTTGTTCTTCCAGGCAGTCTGCCATGGGGACTCCATCAAATAATGATATTGTGTAAAAATAGCAGTATTGTGCTATCAGCTTGCCAATGCTATTAGGTCAACATATATTTCTTAAGGACTTTTTATCGCTGTTGTCAGTTTGTATATATTTAGGCAATGAATTCATATAACGCACAGATAGACAGTGCGGCTACAAACGCACAGACTCACAAACACATAAATCTGATAAAGATAAACAAGAATCTGAGAGTTAGTATCTAAGTAGTATCTAGTGTCTGAAGTATCTAATAGTACTAGTAAAATAAAGTCATTTCCATTGTGCTGGATATTATGGAACTTCCCTGCCACTGCAAAAATA
>OMLM01001840.1:24168-61163 GCA_900302695.1 Helostoma temminkii | reverse complement strand
TTCACAATTGGTATAAATATCACTGAGTAGGCGTGTGGTTTGTTTTCTGTTGGTTAAAAGAGGAACATTAATAACCTTTTATCACACATGTGCCATGGATTCATAAGTTGGAGAGTACACAGAGATTACGGTTTCTCGTCTGGTTTCTCAGTTGTCGTGGTACATTTTAGTTAAGCACTTAAAACACAAAAGACTCAACAGTAAATTAAATACACTAGACTGAACGAACCTTTCAGCTAATTAATAAACAGGCTTTGGTTGCAAAAGTAAAGTTAGATAAACTTTGGTGTGTCATTGACCAGTGTTAGATTGTCTACTGCACACACACTTTTATTTAGTGTTCTTTGTCTTAACACCCTGCTGTTAAAAACAAAGTGAATGAACTTACTAATAGATGGCTTTTTCAGAGGTTTTAAATCACGTCTTATAAAATTAAATGTGTACAACAACAAAATGCAAGGGAGGATGAAACAGCAAACTAGAGAAAATAGATATAATCTTAAAGAGTTGGTGTGACTCATTCGTGCTAGCATGTTTCTGGCTGCCAGCATTTCAGCTGTTACATCACCACTATGTAACAGAATAATCATATCCAACTCTACAACTTTGCTGTACCACTTTCTGGTGTGAGAGGTTTTCTTTTTGTGACCCCCCTTTTGTCATGACTGGCATAGGTATTTAGGTTATGTTATGTTACGCCATGAAATTTCATGGAAGAACAGAAGGAGGAAGTAGGTGAGCAGATGCAGTCACTCGCTGTCGCCTCTCGGGCCTACAAAGATATCCTAGAGTCTGGTTGATACATGAAGAGAAACTGCAAAATGAATGAAGTAGGAGGAGAGGACAGACAGAAAGAAAGAAGCACCTGTGTGATGGCGACTGTTTGAGGGTCTGGTGACATCTCTTATGTTGTAGCTTTCTTTCTTTAAGGAAGGGATTCTGTTCACTCTCCCACTCACACAAATTACACCCAGCCTCTACCCCCACCCGTAACATCACTCCCTTTCATTTGCTTGAATGCTTTCGTGTGCGTCTCCATTCCTATCTCATTCGTATCCTGTGATTTATGTTCCCCCTTTGGCTCAAAGGCATGAAGCAGAATGTGATATGGTAGACACAGAGGGTGGAGGTGAGGGGTGGGTATCCCTCAGAGAGGTGAAAGGAGGAAAAGGAGTGAAATATTTGTCTTTTCAAAGGATGCCAGACATGTGTTTACACTTTCTGCCCACTTTTGCCATAAATAGTTTCCTCACCCTCAGGGTTGTGCGCTTGCATGTGAACCTGCATGCAATCATATGAGTCTGTGTGTGTGTATTTGTGTGTGGGTGATGGGGTGAGAGAGAGAGAGAGAGACAAAGATGGAGACACCCCAGAGACCAAAACTAAACTTTGATCTATTTTCTCCATTCCCTTTCCTCATCATTAGTGGGAAAATGTGTTTGCGTTAATGCAATAAAATGTGCGCATGTCACCACTTTCTCACACACATACACAGAGAAATACACACAAACTTACAGAAACACAAGACAACATAGATTGTTTAGTTGTTTATTTTTTACAATTACAATTTTTACTATCAAAATCGTTAATTTAAGAAGTTTTAGCAGTGCACAAACATTCACATTCCTTGATTTTACATTTACAAGAACCTGCACTACAGAAATAACTTCTGAAGCAGTTGTTCAGTGGTGTGACTGGCTTTACTTTGTTTCCGCACAAATACACCACGTTTGAGACTTGTTTTTCAATCATTTGCTGTATTTTTCTCAAAAATCTAAAGTAAAATTCCTTTGGAAAGTTGAGGCAGATACAGCTAGACATTTTTGTTCTTTCCCACAATGACAGCGCTGATACTGTAGGTGTGGAGGTGTCGATGTGGTTGGATAGGCATTATTTATCAGGTCAGTGAGACCCTGGCATTTTCATAACGATGTGGACTGCGATGACACAGGCTCAACTTCCCTTGGCAGAGTTATGGTGACCCTCCAGGCAGAACTCAGTCCCAAAACAAATGCTCACGTGGTTCCATTCCTCCGCTTCAATAAATCCCAGATTTCACAGTGTACTCATAGAAAAACAAACAGATAAGAGTGTACTGCTGTGTTTTAGTGTGAGGATACCGACAGAGAGCACCATGGCCTGGTCATCTAAGCAAATCAGTTTACTCTTCAGTGATTTACATTGGAAGGTATATGCTTCAAACAAATGTAATAATGGGAACACTGTGCACAGGGCGTTGTGTGTGTCTCTGTGAGCAGTTAACCAATGTGAAGAGACATGAAAGCTAACCTGCTGCCAACTTGGCTTGTCTTAGAAGCAGAGAGAGAGCGCAGAAGATGTTGACATTTTGGCAGTGGAGGGAAGCTGCTGTTCCATCTGCATCTAAAAGGTCAGTGTGGTGGGATTTGGAGCACAGTTGCATGTGTGTGCCCCTGTGCCTGCCAAAAGAAATGTGTTTAATGTATGTGTCCTTCTCATCAATTCTGTGTGAAAAGAGCAGAGGAGAGGTATAAACAAAGATGCTGGAAGTGTTGGGCATAGTACAAACAGGATAGCAGGAATCCACCCCCCACCTCCCCGTCTGTCTCTCACAGTAAAGCAAAGCACAACGATGTGCTATATGTGAAAGCTAAGGGAAAGATTGGTCTCTGGCTTAATAAAAAAAGACAGTTTAAATCAAACAAATAATTCATCTTTAAACAAAATCACAATTATTCTCTAACATTTACTAAAATTATTTTAGCATGAGCGTAACCACACATACCTTCTTAAATTGAAAAAAGAACTAATTAGAATTTGGACCTTGTAGTTAAAGACCGGTTAGCTATTTCAATTTGAAATAGATACATTTTGGCTGGGCATTAAATAACAAACACAGTTGTGAGAGCAACTGGGGATGAATTGTATCATATGGCGAGAAGGGTTATAACCTTTGTAATCACAAACCTGCTGTGAGAATGTTCTTGGAGTGACTATAATTCAATTGTCACCTCTGAGAAATTCTTCATGTGTGCCAGAGGAGGTGGACGACATGATCTGGCCACTGCTGTGGAAGCAGCTGCGAGGAGCTATGGCCAAAATAAATTAGTGCCTATCATAGTGGCAACCTTGGTGTGTGGTCAGTACTTCACAGCCTGGAGGTAACAGTGTAGTAACATTCTGTCCTGGTTATTTAACCATAAACTAGGTTCGCACCGTAAATAATGAGAGCTTAGCTAATTCTGTCAGCAAGAATTTAGCCAGGCTTTAAACACTGTGGGAGTTGTAAGTCAAGCTGTTTCAAGCTGGGTGTCAGATGTACTGTTTATGATTTCCATAGATGAGATATCAAGATGCTAGATATCAAGATGGAAAGTGTCCAGTATGATGACACTAAAGTGACATCTTGTTTCTCCACATATGATTTAGTTATGCTGGTCTCTTCCAACTTAAACACTTCTCTGGAGCAATTTGCTGTTTCCAAACCTGAACATGTGATTCTCCTGGTAAACAGGACAGTTAGTTAAGAAGTGCAAGGGACCATAAGGTTCAATATCAGTTAGGAATCTGGTGTACCTCCAAAGAAAACACGTTTTAGTGAGTTAAGTGTCAGTTTAGTGGGACTGTTTGAACAGTGTGCACATGTGTATATATAAACACATATCTTTGTGAACAACTCTCATGTGTTTGTGTGACTTGTTTGGATGTGTGCAACACACCATGTGTTGAGCATGAGCGATCATATGGTGTGGTTGGAGAACACATGGAAGATAACAGGAATTCTTCTTAGATATACTGCATGTCTGACTTACTCCATATAAAAACCAGGATCAAAGCTGCAGGGCTGCGCTTGTAGACTGTCTGTCTGCTCCAACCACAGATACTGTTAAAGGCACAACAAGGACTGTTTACTTAGTGACGTGAAATTAGTTTGTCTTCTTTCCTTTTCGTGGGCCGTTTCACGTACGTTTGAGACAACCTTTTCAATATAGATTATGTATAATAATGATGACTATCTTCTGTATTAGACCAAAATTCAGACCCAAAGGGCTGAATAAGTTGGATCTTTTGGATTTGGTTATGCAAGAACAACAAATTGACTGTTACTGTGAGAACCAGTGAGTGCAATATGTGATATTGATTTTAATTGTAGATTTAGCACAGGGTTAAAGTAAATATGGCTATCATGACTAAACATATAACTGAGTGGCCACTGAGTGTGTGTGTGTTTGTGTGTGTGTGTGTGTGTGTGAGAGAGAGAGAGAGAGAGAGATTGCGTGCAGCGATGAGCACGCCACTTCCTGACCTGCACACTGGACTTCAAAGACACAGCAAGACTCTACATTTTGTCTCCTAAAATCTGACTTCAGCGTAGAAGCAAATGATGTGTTGATCTTATGGTTTTACGACTCTCAGGATCAAAGGTGACAAGATCTGTGTCCTGGTTCAGTGACTGTTCAGGAGATCGTGACTTTGTTATCTTGCTGCCTGGTGTCTGAGAACAGTGGTGCAGGGCAGAATTCTCACTGTCCAGGACTCCAGGGGGTCTATTAAGGCACTGCGGAGAAGATCCAGACTTCCCTGTGCTTCCTCCCCCTAAATAGGGAATATCCCCTACATTGTGTTAATGTGTGGCAACTAATATGAGGAATACAGTTTGGTTTGTAAAAGTGTTTACAAAAATTGCATTATGCACCATAACAGCATAAACTGGTTATGAGTCGCAGCCTGCTGTGCTGTTGCAAAACATTTTATCACCGAACAGGATCATGTTTATTTTGAAATAATGATTAAATGCTTTCAAGCTGTATATTTTATGAAAGAAAATAAGTCATTTAAAATGTAATGATTAAAATCTAACTCTCGGAACTTCTTTTTCCGGCTGATGTGATCCTCACTGTTGTGTTTGGCAATAATGCTCAGCACTTTATCTGGCTGTTGGTCTATCTGTGTTTCTATCAATATATGATAAATTCCCGCATATTAACATTTAAAAATACAAACAATTTCTGAAACGATGGCTACTTAATTTTGAAAGAGTGAAACACTTGACAGCCGTATAGCAGGGAGTAGCAAATTAATTTTCAAAAAGTACCAATTAGTGCACTCATAAAAACCTAAACCCAGTAAAACTAAACATTTACTTCTAAAAGCATCTATGTGTTTGACTGTGTCTCTATTTGCACATGTAACCATTGCATTAATGATAATAAATGCCTTCTGGTAAAAAAGACATTTTGTAGTATTTAAACATGTTAAAGGAAGAAGGAAAAGATGTATGAGTGATTGAAGACAATGAGGCATTCGAAAGAGAAAGAGGCAGTCCTAATTGGTAAACAGTGTTTAGGTTTTTGCCATCCTCCCTAATGTTCCATAGACATTCCAGGTGGTCTGGTGGTGAGATCTGGAGACATGGGCCTGGTTATACAACATGGTAATTGTAAATGTGTTTCTAGATATAGAGGACTTAGGTGGATGTGGTGTGGTAGGATAAACCCTTTCATTCTTTTTACGCATGGGGGCTTTATCTCCCACACGCAGCATTGTTCTCTTTAATACATCCTGGGCTACACAGACACTGATGTCCACACAGGCACATATGCACCCCCACACACACATTACACTTGCAGCTGTGTTCCAGATGGGTCAGCAGCCCTCCAGTGAATCATACAATCTCTATGACTTAACCATTGCACAAAGCCGGTAGCAAGCAGCACATTTTCCATATTACCACCTCCTCCCTACCGCTGCATCGACTCCCACTGCTGTCTGTATTTTACTTTCGCTCTTGCACATCATCTCACTTTCTCTGTCAACCTCCATATCTCCTCTTGCTTGCTTTGCTGTCTTGTATTACAGTCCATCTGTAGATTGTATCATCTAACTTTGTCAGTCACTGTGTTTCTCTTTTCAGCCATATGTTTACCGTTTTTACTTGAGTTCCTTTTACAGGGATACTTCAACATTTTGGGATTGTCTTATTTTGCTGGCAAGAAGAAGGTGGAGTCAGTTCAGTAATCTTAGCATAAAGACTAGGAAAAGGAGGAAAGAGTTGCACTGATTCTGTAATCTAGGCCTGTGCAAGAAAGTGATTGAGTGGTTTTCCCAGAACGTCAAGCTATTCCTTTAATTCATGTATCTACAATTGTGTGTTTGTGTGGTGTAGAGAGAGAGAGAGAGAGAGAGAGAGAGAGAAAGGGGAGGTTCCTGTTAAGTAAGGGTACTTTGTAAGAAACAATTCAAATGGTCCAGATTAGGACTGTGTATAATTTCTGGGAAGACTGAATGGCCTCTTACCCACATGTTTAGACTACAGAATCCAGAGTGGTGTACGTGCATGTGAAACGTTTTTGTATGTCGACCCTTTCTTAACAGGAACTGAGTCACTGAGATCTGGTTTTTTGACACAATCTTTTCCTTCTGTCTCCCTCTTATGGAGCTGGTGTATGAAGGCAATAGGTCAGAAGGTGGCGCTAAAGTATTCATATTTCTCGCTCTGAGACCACAAATTACTGATATTAGTAATGAAATGATTGTTATTACTGGTGGCTCAATTGGGAGAAACCATCTCTTGCTTTGTTTCCGTTAAATATGGGGTTGTAAATTAGAGTCAGATGCAGACTAACACCTCTGAGTGTTGTTAGTAATTCAGTGACTTGCTCAAGGACGACTCAGCAGGGAACATGTGCATCCACAGAAGGTCATGAACTGTGGATGGAAGATGACTTGTTGTTAAAAACAACACCCTGCTGCCTATTCTTCCGGGACACTGTGTCATAAAAAACTGATTTCTGCTTTTTATTTTTCTACTCCTCCACTGATTTCCCCTCTCCTCTCCTCTTTTCTGCCACTCTGCCCTTCTGCCAGGAAATGAGGTGATTGACTCTTTTTCAAACCCTGCCGCAACACAAAGGCAACTGTTGTGCACATATTTCCTGTGGAGAACATACAGGGGGTAAAGTTCACCATCTGTATGAGTCAGCTGTCATACAACTCACACATAAATACACACGCAAACACACTGGCGGACATACAGTACATACCCACATAAATATAACAAGAAACATGTATGCACATGCACAGATGCATATAAATGTTTCACCTTTAGTCCCATTGCTCGTAGTTCATCTGTAACACTCACTGCTGCTGTACAGTATAACTAGAGTGGTTGCCATGCAAGCACAAACATACACAGAACAATGTACAGAACAATGCTTGAGTGTGTGTGTTTGCCGGCACCCTATAGTGCATGCAAAGAGACAGAGGGGAAGCAATAAAAGAAAACTTCATCCTGGCAACAAGCTGTTTTCCTGTCAACATTGCTGTATCTTTGCATGTGTGTGTGTGAGAGAGAGAGAGAGCGGTCAACCATTCTGCCAAACTGTTTTCCAGGCAGGAAATAGTGGAGTGTCATTCTCTCTACCATCCTCCACCACTCCTTCAGTCAATACAGTTGAAATCTTAACACTTGCCAGCGGCCCTTCATCTATCTTTCTCATTGTTTTTTCTGTTTCTCTCTGTGTTCCTCTGATGTCTTTGTGTACTTGTCATTCAGACTGATGGATGGTCAGTGAGGGAGGAGGAAAAGGAAACATAATATGACAGGATAAGTAGAAGAAAGGAGTATCACAGATCAGTAAGAGAGGAGAAGACAACAGACTGAGAGAGGCTGAAAAGACAGAACAAAAACAGAAAGATGTGAAGGGACAAAAAGAAAACAACATGTGTCTCTTTTTTAAGGGGCCATGAGTGAGAGTGGGCTAAAGGTAAATTAGCAACAACCTATATTTTGTAATAGTGCAGTATGTATGACCAAACTGCTACATCATAAGTTCAGAATTCCAGCTTTTACAAACAAATGACAACTTGCAACTACGTTGATACTTAACATATCAATAAAACGTCCACTGGCAACGTGTTTTTGTCATATTATCCGATCTATAAAATCCCTTTTGCTCTTCTGCTGAAATATCTGATTTTGTAGTTCAACATGCTGATATATGACTCCATCTTTAATAACATGTTTTATGGTTGGGTTTAGGCACTCACGGCACTGGGTTAGGATCAGGGAAAGATTGTGGACTGGGTATTAGGAAAAATGTAACACACAGCGTCTGCATAACAATTTTAACATAAACATGATCTGTCTTTAACTCTAACCAAAGTATTTCTCATGCCTAAACCTACCCTCACTCTGGCCTTGATCTTGGGTCTTTTGGGGTGTCATAAAAAATTTTAAAAAGACTTACAATCAAGCAGATAAAATGCCTGAAGGTGGAGTGTTTTAAGTGTTATATTTGCTGTTGGTAGATGTTCACTCTCCCCTTACAAAAAGGTGTATACTTAAAGTTTCTTTTTTTAAGATATCTAAGTATACTAAGTATATTAAGTATAGTAAGTATACTTATGTCTATGTACTTCTAGTATACTTGCAAGTATGCTATTTTAATACTGCAAAATTGGCCCACTTTTTAGTTTATAAAAGTATACTTGAAGTATACTACAAATATACTTTATATACTTAGTGCACTATCTATAACCTTCTAGATGATCAAAATATTCCCTTAGACTAAACTTTATCCTCTGTATCACTTCTGAATAATTGTTTCCATACAATATGATTTCCTCTATGTTGATGAACTGAAACACGGCTGTTTTTTTTTGTTTTGTTTAGTTTTTTTTTTTTTTTTACAACATCAAATATCAACATTTTGGTTCTACTAATACAGAGTTGAATATTATATAATTATACCATAATATCATGCATTACACTAGTAACTCGTAATGTTTGTTCCTTGGTTGTAGTTTTGACTTTGTTCTGACACAGGTATTATAATTGTCTATTGGGTCCTTTTGGGCAAACATCTTTCCATTTATCTTTGATTGCATCCCAACCCCATTTGCCCATTTCTAAAGAAAGTCTCTTTTAAATTTGTATTTCGACCCATTTTGGCAGACCACGTACTGTCCATTTGTTCGAGGTTTTCATGCTGGGTAGTTCAGCTTGTCAATATACTTTTTTACTTTTAAGTATACTTTTATAGCAAGTATACTTAAATACTACTACTAAGTACACAAAAAGTAAACTGAAAGTATACTTCCTCATTTTTCAAGTACAAAGTGAAAGAAGCAATCATTAAAGTTCAAAAATAAAATACAATAAACCCATGAGACAGTTAACAGAAACTATATTCTTAAAAGGAATTAATCATCATCTTAGCAACAGAAAACAAGTAAAGTAGATAACCATTTCCATTCTGTCCATGGAGAAGAAGAATCCAAGTCCAGTCAGGAACACTCTTGATAAGGTAGATGTGTCATTGTCAAAATCTACAGTCAAGAGATGCCTTTATGAATGTAAATACAGAGGCTTCACAACAAAGTACAAAACATTAGTTCTGGAACAACATTCTTTGGGCAGATGAAACAAAAAAGCAAAGTGTGGAGAAGAAAAAGAACAGCTCATGATCCAAAGCAAACCACATCACATGTCACACATGATGTAGGCAGTGTTAGGGCATGGGCATGTATGACTGCAAATGGAACTAGGTCACTGGTGTTTCCTGATGACCTGACAGCTGATAAAAGCATCAGGATGATTTCTGAAGTGTATAGGACTACACTCTCTGCTCACATTTAGCCAAGTGCTGTAAAACTGATAGGCTGCTGCTTCATACTGCAGATGGATAATGACCCAACCCCCCCCCCTTCTTTCTTTTCTGAGGGCAAACAAATGGGATATTCTTCACTTGCCAAGTCAGTTACCTGATCTCAACCCAGTAGAGCATGCTTTTCACCTACTGAAAACAAGACTGGAAGCAAACAAGCAGCAGCTGAAAGCAGCTGCAGTAGAGGCCTGAAAAAGCATCTCGAGGGAGGAAACTCAGTATTTGGTCATGTCCATGGGTTCCAGGCTTGAGGCAGTCATTAACTGCAAAAGCATTGCACAGAGGACAATTTTCACAGAACTTATCTTTGTTCTCTTCTAACTGTACAACGTTCTAGTTGCAAGCAAAGCATCTTTTGCCACTTCCTGAACAAAAATAATTTTTTATGTTCTCTTTTCTGTTTCCTGGGACCTCAAATTTCTGTGGCTGAAACCTGCACGCTATGGTTGGTTACCAAGGCAATAAGGGCAACACTTGTTTGAGTTCAGTCTCTGGTCAATAGGAAGACAGTATCTTAGACACAGGTGTGAGGTTCCAGGAGCAGACTGCTAACTCTGAAACTGACTGAAGACTGTCTCCTAGAGTCATTAGTGTAAATGCCATCACACATTTATTTCTAATTAACAGACTTTCACTTTTTGAGCTAAAGCTGGATTAAACATAAAACTGAATAAGCTGTATTTATGAAATAATCAAATAAAATGTGCTCTCTCGTGCTTATTTTATTTATATAACCTGAGTGTGTTAATGTGGGACAAGGAAAAGAACACAGAATGAAGGAGACAAAGAGACTTTTTTTCAGATTAGTAGAGACAAGAATAATAGGATATCTGATCGACAGATAAATAATAATTACGCAATAACCTAGAATGATACGGGCTACAACCATACTAGGCCAGAATCAAAATAAGGATGAAGAATGAAAACCAAAACTTCCCCCCACCCCTTTTCCACCAAACACAAGCATGCACAAGTCACATGCTAGAAAAACTACAGCAGGGCAATCAGTCATCTGCTTCTAAACTGATTAATGTAAGTTTAGAAAGTCAGATTCCTGAGGCTTGAGTGAGTGAAACAGAGCACAGAGTCTGACAGAGAAAGGAAAATAGCAGCTCACACCACCTGAGAGTGTGGCAAGCACATTACACACAGGTCAAAATTAACCTTGTGACATCAGATGAAGAGGGAAAGGGACAAGTTCCTGTAAACAGAAACTTAAAGGAATCATTAACCAGGTTTTGTACAAAAACAGAAACAGGTACAGAGAAACTACACAAAACAATCACCACTGTAAGTGTAATCCTTTATGGATACAACAAAGTTAGAAATAAGATGTGCTAGATAATGTTGGTGATGATAATGATTCCTGTAAATAACACTACTGAAATTCAAGTCAACAAAATCAGAGGGGTCCTTTTCTCCAGCGTAAAGTAGCAGATTTAGAGGAGGTATCTGTGGCATTCCACCTCTCCAGACCTGCTGGGCTGGTTTGTGGGTCATTAAAATTCTTCCTATCTTCCTCACTTCTACTCTCCAAAGCCACAGTTTCTGCCCCAAGCGACATGTTGGTTCATGTTCACCTGCTCGGCCTCCCGTTTTTCACCCTCACTCTCTCTCTGTTATCTCACTTGTTCATGAGTCAGGAAGACAAAGTTCTCTGAATGTTTTCTCTCTGTGTCAACCCCTTTTCCTTCATTTTTCCACATCCAGATGTGATTACAATAAATCCTTCTTGATGGTATAGATAGACAGTGATCATTTCGGTTCCTTCCCACTCCCTTCCATTTCCATTTTTTCCTTCAGTTCACCTTCCCCTCCCCTGTGTCTGCTCTCTCTCTCTTCAGCGAAGCGTGTAAGCGGTATTCTCAGGAGTGTCACTTCTGTTCAAATCTGAGATGATGAAGCAAACAAAGTAAATGTCAAACCTGCCCAAACTCCTTACCACTTGTTTAAATATCCCCTGCCAACAACAACCACAACTAAAACAGCAATGACCTGACTAAAATATGTACGGGCAATCTGATCTTTCTAGCACTTCCAAATGTCATTTACAAGACTAGAGGAAAGAAGTACTAAGGAAACTCTGGCTCTGCTAGAGAAGCCCTTTGAATGTTGAAATTGTTAAATTCTACTACACTGCTTATTGAGAATTATTATCTATCTGTTTATGTGGTACAATATGAACTATTTATTTGTATCAATATACTGTTATGTAAATACTGCAGTGGCAGCCACTAAAGGATAACAACAATAATACATCAGTAACATGTCTTAGCTTAACAGAATGTTTATTATATATAACATACTCACTTTACATGCAAGATGTTTGAAGCATCGACAATACAAATACAGGATCAGCTGAGTTTCGGCAGAAAATACTGTGTCAGCAGGTCAGTTGTATGTAAATTGTGACATTGTGAAATTGGTTCTTAAATCCCAACTGAATTTACTCCATGTGACTAAAAAAGCCAATACTATCAACTTTAAGTTCTGCTGTTAAATTGTATTTCAAAACCTTTTAATTGATTGTGACTATAATTTACATAAAATAGGCGTCTAGAGATATGCTTCAATAAAAAACCATATTGACATTTGCATAATTGTAAATGTAGGATCCATTGTTTTTGGAACGTGATCCATACTAGTGGAAAACTGTTTTGATATTTTGCACTCTGCTGCTAAATCTTTTTAAAAATATCCACAAAAGGTATAGAAGTGCATGCTCAAGGGTCATTAGTTGCTTGCACTTTTGTAATTTGCCAAGTAAGCATCATCTGAGTTATTTCAAAACAAGCTTTGTCATGTACTTTTGTCTTTCAGTTGTGTCATGATAGTTTCCTTATAATATTTATATGGAAACTTAGAACAGCAGAACAATAGTATTTACGATTAATGCTTTCTGTTACTGCTATAGGAACTTCCTGTGTTTCTGCCTGTATAATCATAAAATTGGCCGCTCTTCTAGAGAAACTGGCTGACACACACACACAGTCTTACACTCGCTCTCAGGCTTCTATACTGCCTCCCCCCAAAGAGCCAGAGCTTGCCTTTGATCATCATACATTGTCAAGGCACACTGGGTGACCTGTGTGTGTGAGGTCGAGACACTGAAGTTTGGTGGGGGTGGGAGCTCCTAACCTGAAGTGCCGGATATTGTGGCACTACTTCCTGGCCTCTAAGCCCTGAACCAGGCAACCAGGGCCAAACAGTCTTTTGTGTAGCTGACCCCCAACCTCTACTCTGACCTTTCTTGTCACCTTCTCCTCCCCTTTCTTTCTTCTCAACTCTTTTTCTCCCTCCATCCTTGAACCCCAGACATACACTTATGCCAAACTCTTGGAATTGATCATCAAATAACACACTCTGACACAAGCACATAAGCACACCCTATATTACACACATGCATTCCTGTTATGTTTCCATAGTAGCAGAGATCCCTGATACCATGCAGTAGGTCATTCTCACCTTTAGGGCTCCACTCAGACACATTCGCTGTGACACTGGTAATATAAAACAGTAAAACGCATTATACACAGTGACATGTTAGTTATGAAATGGGTCAGTAATCCAGTCATTGATCATCACTGAGAAAAACGAATATGGCTGTGTTTTAGCCACACAAGTGACATGGCTTCAGGAATGCAAATTTTAGTCTGTCTGTTGCTCAGTCTTCTACTTTGGTACAGAGTTCATTTGGTACAGACATGCCTGGTGGCTGGAGGACAAATGCCAAATGAAAGGTTTCAGTTATTCAGTGGAATATGTCAACATCTACCACATACACTGGCAAAAAAATTTACACATTTCTCGTTTGGGTTGTAATAAATTAAATCCACAGCATGTAGCTGATTTAAAAATGCTCCAAAACACATATTAATATGGAGAGATGCTACTAAAGGTTCTGGTGGCTGAGATGTATTGAAAATCCTGGCAGCCGTGAAGAGATATTCTCTTCTAAAGATTTTAGCAAAGCTCAGTCTTCTAACCAATCAGAGAAGTTTCCAGTTGACTAGTAAAAGCCACAGCTTTCTGACTTAAGGGATAAGGGTAGGGCAGAAGAGTGAGAGAGCATGCTAGCTTGTGTCCCAGAAGTTGCATAAACTTGGGCATACACTGTGTAAAACTGCACGTTTTAATCAGCCTCCCTGCTCGGCCAGAACCAGTGACATCTGTGTTCACCATATATGGGTCAGACAGTCGCCTGGAATGAGGAGCTCAAACTGACCATCCACAATGAACACCTGGTCCCAGGTGCTAATAAAAAAAAATAGCTTTACTGTCACTGTCTGTTTTCAAAAACAGTGAAAACTGTTTATTTTTGTGATTCCTCACTGAATAGATATCAAGTAGGTGGGGACAGGGTGAAAATATGGAGCCAGGTGGCTGAAAGACGTTGATCACCGGATCTGCACATCAACATGTTAGCAGTTTTATTGTTAGCATGTTTGCATGCAAACTCAAAACACCAGCTCAGAGCATAATCTGTCTATCATCCCTAGCTTTGCTGCAGATTCTTGTTTAACCTAATGTAGTTAGTGCTGTCAGAGTAAAATAAATTCCCACATCTAAACTGTATTTAGCTGTACACTGTGTTCATGTACACACATCTGAAATCTTTATAAAATTCGAACTATGTTACAATTAATATTTAAATAATATTCTATAACTATATCATAAATATCTGCACCATATCTGCTACAGAAAATCTTGATAAAATTATGTGGTGCGGATTGTTGTGATAGCAGCAAATATTACTTGTGCTACTACACGTGACTCAGCTGTGTATGAGGGCACGTACATAGCTCATTGTGTAAAAAAGTTAATGTCACATTAGCAGGAAACACGTGTAGGAATGTATGCCCAACGCCAATAAAACACACACAGTGCACAATAATAGTAGAAGGTGTTTTAGGATTCCACACAGTCCATTATACTAGCATACTTTTCATAGCTCTACCAGCTATTTCAAGTTACATACTGTTGTCGCAGAGAGACTCATTTCCAGGTGGTCTAACTGGTTAGAAGATAATGAGAAGGTCAGTCAGGTGTTGTTCTGTATTTCAGAGCTAGAGGATAGTATGTGTTTGGTTGT
Organism: Helostoma temminkii; assembly: GCA_900302695.1. NCBI lineage: Eukaryota > Metazoa > Chordata > Actinopteri > Anabantiformes > Helostomatidae > Helostoma > Helostoma temminkii. The sequence goes on along the minus strand of OMLM01001840.1, from coordinate 46,424 downwards.
TACGTATTTAGTTGTGATGGTTGGGGTTAGGAGCTAGAGAATGGATTATGACGATAAGTGTCCTCACAAAGATACAAGTACTAGTATGTGTGTGTTTATAACAGTATTTAGGTGTAGGCTATTTACATAGTATTAACTTGCTTTACAATTAATTTTTTCTGTTGTTTTAGTCACATATTGTTTGTTTTCTTGTTTTTGTTTTTTTTTGCCTGTTTTTATCTTGTAATGTGAAAAACTTTGTGATGTCTGATCTAGAAAGGTGCTATATAAATAAACTTTGCTTATGTGTTGGAGCAGAGCAGATGGTGCTACACAATTTTCCATTTGTTGTGTTCTATCTTTGTCTAGGTTCCTAATTTTATACCTATCTAACTAGATAGTATTATTGACAGGGTTTTTCCAGTAATCATTAATTTTTTCAAACTTTTCCAAGAAATCCTTTATTTGCATTGTTTCATAGCTCGCCAGAAAACAATTAGTCGTAAAAAGTAGTTTTGGCACAACCAAGACTACTGGCACAGCTGGTTCTGTGTGGTATAACACCTTTCTAAAAGCATGGTACGAGCCGTGTGAATGACTCACAAATTAAATCACCTGCTATGGGCGTTGGAAGTTGCACATATCTAGGACTTTAGTCATATTAAGCAAACAGTCTCAGGCCACTCACAGTAAAGAGTATCAGTAATAGAGGAAGTGATCAGGTCACTTACTTAAATATGTAAAAACACATTAGAAGCCATATATTCAAAGCTTATATAACTTATAATATACAAGAAAATATGTTACTTTGCACCCATAAAACACACTACATAATTTAAAATCTCATGTGAGCATTATAACTCACATGAAAGTGACAAAATTACTGGCCATAATGACAATAATTATAGGAGACTTTCATCGTTGTTTATGGCACCCACAAGTTCCAATGCCAGTCCAACCCCAATTACCTCAGTAAAATGTATTTTATGTTTCCATGCCATGGGACTGTTTTGTGTGTAAAACAGGCGTGTCAAGGCTGAAGGCCTGTCACCAGTGTTAACTGATCTGCCTCCAGCAATTGTGCTGTGTGCAGGCATGTGGACAGATAAGATTCAAAGGGTGGGGGCTGAAACATGGCACCTTGTTACTTACAAAGACCCACCTAATGCCCTTTCATGTGTTGGTTCGTAAAATTACTTTACTGTCTGTCTTAGTTGGGACTGAGTGTGCCTGCTGTGGTTTTTTAAACACACCTGGGTTTGTGTTCCTGTTCCTGAAAGCACCCACCCTGCTGCTCTGGCTTCTGACCTCCTTTTTAGAGAGGTGAGAATTTTATCCATACTGCACTGATGGCCTATCCACTAACTTGACAGATAAATACTCTAAATACTATTCCTGTAATGTTTCTTTAAGTTTATAACAGCACTCTTTCACAAATGTATCAAGGGATCATCACAAAACTTGTTGTTTCATGCGTTGAGATCACTCACTGACATTTGTGAGACAACAAGCAAGCTGCAGTTGGCAGGCAGGTATTACTTTTATAGGGCGTCCTCTGAGACAAGTCAAAACTCGAACAATAGAACGTTGTTATGCATGTCAACCGAGGAGGAATGCTCGAGATCTGTCGGTATGCAACCAGGCAATTACTCTCATATACGTCAGCTCTCCCATGTCTTCAGCTGCAGGCCTATAATTTCCGAATTACTAAGCCTCATTGGAAATGCTTTGACGGCATTACTGTTTGTCTGGAAGATGTTTGTACACATTTCTGTTAATCTCTGACCTCTTGAACTGCAGCTTGTGGCCTGTGTGTGGAAAAATAAATAAGTTAAAAGCAGTGCAAAGAGCCACTGGTGGTTTGTGGGTGTTATGGAGTAAAGAGGTTTGCATGTAAATGGCTGTGGCACATTAGTAGTTTTGCTTTTTTTGACCTTTGTCATTAAAGTTCAGGGGGTTAATGGTGGGAGATTCTGAAATACTCAAACTGCATAGATTGGGTTATTAATAGATAATCTCATTAATAATATATTTGATTTAGTATTTCCTCTATAATGGTCCCAAAGGGATCCTGAGGAGGAAATGAGGGTTACTTTAATTTCCTGTTATTTCACTTTGTAGAACAATAGGAAAAGTATGGACTGAATTCTTCATTCTGCTGTTCTGTCATGTTCAACACTTTATATTAATTTTAATGGGTTATTACATGTGTAGAATAGTGGCACTTACATATACCAGTGTTAGAAATCTGTTTCTATTTCCAGTTGAAAGGGAATAATTCGGCCTACCTTGTGACTGTCATAGCAAGCTTATCTGTAAAGCCACTCATCTAATGTCACATACTGTAGGCTGTGTTATGTGAAAACTGACTGCAGAAAATGATATAAGCCACCACACCATGCATATTACGCAACACACAAGAATCCTTGAATGGTTTCTGACGTTTATAACTACGTAGCAAAGTTTGCATTTAGAACTAATAGACCAGCCCTTTTGAGAAATCCACTCTTTAGAAACTGGAAACTGCTTGGTTAAGCAGGCTTTTCTTCAAACAGTGAAACTGATGCAGAAAGACTGTGCAGCACAGCAGGTTCCCAAAAACTGCTTCTGGTAAAACAGGGTGGGGAGGGAAGCTGACTCAACATGCAGTCAGTAAACATTCCCTCCTGTATGGAAACGTGACAAATCAGGTGCACAGGACAGAGTCAGGCTTCCTAAAGATATAAGTTAAGAAAATGTTCCTCCTCTTTCTCAAGCTCATCAGCTTTTGACAGACTTATGGTTATGTCTCAACAGGTTTCGTGTTTAGGCTTGTGTGAAATAATCTTGTGTGATAAAATATCCAAATGGTCTCACCTCTATCTTTACCTCTTTACAAGAATTGTTGAGAGAGAAACTATAATCATCTTCAAACTATCAATATATAGAGAGTTTGAGAAACACAAATTAGTTTCTCAAACATGCACTTTATTTGTCTTGAGTGTTGAGTCTTCTTTTTCAGTTTTACTACTTTTAAGTCCAAAACATAACCTTGACCAACTACAACATTAAAATGTTGATTACTGGCTTCTTGTTATATATACATTACAACTTGGTTATATGTTATTACTAGTTACTTACCAATTGTTAACAATTGCCTTATAAGCAATTGACTTGGGTCTGATTCTCAGCCACAGCAGAACATTTCTTTGCTTACCATTTGTTCTGTTTTTTTTTTGTTTGTTTTTCTTCATTCTGTTACATGTACATTCTGTGTTATATGTACATTTGAAAAGCTAACACCAAAACACTTCCTTCGTCTGCTTACATATGTGCCTAATAAAACAGATGATTCTGATGAAGTTTTGGGCCATTTAGTGATGAGTACTCTCATCTATCTGTCAATGCTCAAAAACCATTATAATCTCAAAGGGCAATTAGGTTGCCATGTTACACCTGCTCTCTGTTAGAAAAGAAAAGAAAGAACCACACCAATACACACACAAAAACTTGCTGGTCTACAACAGTGGATACAGTGCAATAAACAGTCAGACAGAATGACATAAGTAATGATTATGATTGTGGACAAAAGCGGGATGTGAGGCTGTGATGGTGCAATAACAGTCATAAGTACCTAATCCAGTTTCAGTTCCAGTCCTCCTCCCCTTATAGGGTGTGGACAGGTTGTAGTGTTTAATGTCCACTGGGAGAAAAGATCTCCTGTAGTGCTCCATGGAGCACTTGAGGGTGTTGTACTGTACTCGTGATGATAATATCATTTATAATAATACCATTTACTTTAACTGTAGCCTTACTTTAAAGCTGAGGTACAGCTTTACATTTACATAAAACTGAAGTGTGATGTTACATGTTTGATATCTGGACATGTTCCTTCAAGTTTGTTTTGAAGTTGGAAAGAAAGGAGGAAAGGAAGGAGGACATTAATTTCAGAGAAGAACTTGATCAGGTCCTATTGAAATACAACCGCCTAGTTTGAGACCAAGACCAAGTCCAAGACAAACCTGAACAGACCTGAATTTGGACTTCAGTACTACAGTCACCTGAGAACTTCTTAAGATGACAAGGCTTTGAGTCGTATGTAAAATGTCTGAAGTATACATGGTAAAGAGGAAGCGTAGCGCTGCCCCAGGCTGCCTGGCCCCTTATGGACCAAACCCAGTTACTCAGTCTGTTTGGTAATTTGATGAATTACAAAGGTGTAGGCTACAACTACGGCATATGCAGCATCATCACTGTATCTAGTGGATTTGTCCTGTATGTAAGCTCTGGTTTTATTTTGGACTCACATGCATTTTCCTTAATAGAACTGAGTTTATCAAAACAGCCTAAAACAAAACTTGTGGTGGTAGAGTGTTTGTTTTTGGGGTCTTTGTCTAATTAATGGTAACTGAATGTCAGAGTGTAACTAATAAACACTAAGGGCCCAGCAAAGAAATGCCCAGACATGTCCAGCCAAGTCTGTAAACACTGCTTTATTAAATGTTAAATGTGGATTTGGTAGTGGAGTAACCTGTTGTTTGTGAAATGTATCAGGAAAATATTAAAAAACGGTTATTAACCGCTGTTTTTACTTGCTTACGGTGTCCTATGTTGCAATAGCGCTGAGTTTTTCTGTATGTTTTTTTTTAATTATTATTATTATTATTACTTCCGGGGCTCGGCATGAAGGGCCCTGAAGCCCCGCCTGTGACCAGGTTACGGGGCGGGGACTGGCTGTGCGGAGCCGGGAGGCAGCCGGGCAGAGAGTCTCTCGCCACATCTGTGCTCGGGCTTTTGTCGGTCTGTGCTCTCCTGCGCTTTTCTGTCCGGTAGAAGGATACAAAGAGGCGGACATGAAATAGAGAAAGAGCATGAGAGCCGCGGGGGCAGGAGAGGGACGCGAGCAAACTAACTGGATTACAGTCTAGTGCAGACACGGATACTATTAGTCTAAATCCAGACTGGATACGGAGCTCCGCCGATGTACGCACTGGATTTTACCGATCGAAGAGCGTAGAAACCAGGGGGACGGGGCCCGACTTTGTCTCGCAGGTACAGTTTTGTCGTCTCGGAGTCAGTAAATGTAGAGATGCTTGTTGTGTTTCTTCAAATCAGCTGTGTGGAGGTTGTCCTTTAACAAACCTGCCTGTTTACTGCAGCTTTTCAGTGTGAGGCTTTTTAAATCGTCTGCTGCGCTCCGCGTAAAGCACCAGCTCTGCTGGAGTAGTTCCTTCTTTCCACCTAGAGCAAAGCTGCTGTGTCTTTGTAGTAGTCAAACAGCCTAAAGCTCCTGCTTGTCCCGTTTGTCTTTTGTCGCCGCTCCGCCGCAGTGCCTTGTATGCATGTGTGTGTGCGTGTGTGTGTGTGTGTCGACTGTAGCCTACGTGCAGACTTGCTCGGGCAGCGATGTGTAAGCAGCACGTAGACGGCAGGGGCAGCGTATCGGACTCCCATGATCAAAATATATAGTCCCAAGAGAGAGGGGTTTTGTTACGCGGATGATTTTATCACTCGTGCTCGGAGACGCAGCTGTAATTGCAGGCATGACGTTAGTGAGAGCCCGAAGACACAGGAATAGCAGAAAAACTGTCCACTTCTCGTTTTGTATGCTTAATCTGAGGCTGGTGACTGTGCTTGAGTTCCCTACAGCGGGATTAGGTAATATTTTTCCGCCTCACTAGAATAATGACGGCCATAAGCTGCTAAGACCTTTGTCTTGTTTCCAAACGTCGGTGAGCGCAGGCTTTAATGTTCATAAAGGGGTTTACAATGTGTCAGATCGTTATGTTTGCAGATGTTTTTGTTCCTATCTGCATAGTCATTACAGCAACAGATCAGTCAGCAGCATTTATCGCAGAGGTTAAACGGGTTTCGTTTCGGAGGGCGAGGGTTTTCCTTTCCAGGAAAGGAAAGCTGAGTTTTTACAGTTATGGCACAAGAGCCCGTCCAGCCAACCTTTCAGGATGACTTCATCCTGGAAACTAAGATAGGATTATGTGTTGTCATTGATGACTACCTCCTTGTTCTCTTTCTGTTCCTCTCAGGACGGTCGGGGGTTAGAGGGAGAACATGGATAAAACTTTGCACATTCTCCAGAAATCCGCAGACTGCGTGCCGAGTAGGATCTCCCTGGATATGAGTTTAAATATGGATGAAGGGGAAGATTTCACGGAACAGCAGATCGTGGGGATCCCGGACAAAATACCTCTGGTAAAGCCCTATTTCAAGAAGCAGAAACAGCGGAAGCTGGACGCCAAATGCCTCCACCGCGCCCTGGAGGATCCCATACTGACAACTTTGCTGAGCACGGATACACTAGTCTCTGGGGATGGGGTGTTTGTGCCCCGGAACCAACCGGGCCGGACCCCGGGCAACCTGTGCGCGGCGGCCGTGGTGAAACAGAACTGCATGGACCCGGTGTGTCTCAAAACCCAGGGATCTTCTGACGATGCCACAGCTGGGGCTGGAGTACCGGGGTTGATGTCCCGGGACGGTGATGTGGAAATAGCCGATACTACTGCGGAACTGGAGGAAACAGAGCAAAGAGGCGAGCGACCCAAGATCACCGATCCTACTCCTGACAGTCGCTGCTTTCAGCTGAAACCTGGCCTCAGGACAGCCGGGAGCACAGTGACAATAACACCACCCGGCGGGGATGTACCTGCCATAGTTGCACCACAGGCTCCTCACCAAGAGGGGCCCATGAAAAGCAATGACCTCTTAACCTCTGGGGCTAAAAACCTTCCAGTCAAAGACTGCACTGGAGTTCAGGACCCCCTTCCCCTCCTGCTCCAGCCTGACAAAGGAGTGCTATTTCAGGATAAAAGCGAAGAGGCCTCCTTGGACCTGGTGTTTGAGCTGCTCACCCAGCTCCAGTATCACACACACCAGTCAGACTCAGTGGACATTTGTGTGGATTTCCTCCAAGGACAGTGTGTTTACGGCAGTGACTGTGCCCACCACCACACTGTGCTGCCCTACCACTGGCAGATCTACAGGACCAGTAGTCAGACATGGCAGAGCTTAGCAGACGACTCCCAGGAGCAACTGGAGAGACTGTACTGCAACCCTGACAATGAGCAAGTCAGGCTCAAGTTTCAGTAAGTATCACAGTGAAGTGTTTACTGCAACCTGTAGGCTTTTTTTATTCTAAACTGTGTGTAGGCTGCTGTGTGCCCCCTTAATTTCAGGATCCTATTGTTAGTGGAAACCAGTAACGGGGTTCTTCTGTATTTCTGTTTTGTATTAGTGCCTGCGGGTAGGGGGGTCAATTCACTTTCAGTTCAATCCGTGTAAAATAGGAACTGAAACCACAATTCATAGTTTGAGGGGCAATAGTTTCTAAGCGCTCTGTATATTCAACAACACTTTGGTTACGTTGAGAATAAAAAAATAAAAATGGCCCCGAAAAAGCCGTGAACCACTTTTAACTTCACATATGGAAATCTCACTGACTTCAGATGTTCCTTCTTAGCTTTTGGACCTGTTTCCTTAAAAAATACTGAAGTTACATTTGAAACATGCCACCTAGTTTCACAGTTTGCTCAGTGATGTGTGTCTGAGCAACAGTGCAGCTCTATGGCGCAGAAGAATAAGCTAAAATCATCTCCTACATTCAATTAGTCTCATTTTATTGTTGGTTTTAGTCTCTTTTTGGATATGCTGGCAACAACAGTATAGTGATAACTATAATATATGAACAACAATACAACATGGACAATAACAGCCTCGTCATTTAAATGTAATTTACAATCATATAGAGCTTAAATAATTTTAATTTCTAATTGTGACAGAACAAATCCTCTTACTAGATCAATACAGTTGGAAAGTACATTGCAGCCACAGCAATACATTGTCATGTTGTAAGCACTGTTGAAAAGGCTACTGTGTGGTAAATTGATAGGTACTTGCGACATGGCAACAATGGTGCAGTAAGCTGATAGGCTGCTGGTAAATGTTAAGCCACTTCTGGTTCGATGTGTTGGAAACAGTAGACCTCGACCTGAGCTTCCTCTTTGGTTTCACCACCACTGACAAAATGAAAGCTTTGACTCTACAGCTGTTCTTTACATGTGTAGTTGATGGACTGTGGCCAAGTGAATGTACCTGTGGAAGTGTTACTTTCACAGCTGTTAATGTAGTAAAGGGTTTATTTATTCATGTGTGAAAGAGCGTATTAGTCCTTTTTATTCCCTGCGTGTGAGTTTGGCCTTTACACGTCTTTCAGTTAATGTGTACCCTGCATGCATGACTTTATATCAGCTATCGTGCCCTTGTGTGGGCACGGCACTTCATCCTCCAGCCCTGATATTGGTTATCTATTTCCTGTATTCCCCAGCTCCCAAACCAAGCCCTGTGATTGGTTGGCTCTCCATCCAAACCAGACTTTACAGCACTCACGGCAGAAAGCTGTGAACTTCCGTGACCCTCAGTTGCCTTATGCGGTCACTGACACAGACGCACTTGGCAGCTTCTCTCTTTCCCTCAGTCATATACACGCACACCACTTGGTACACTCAAACACACACGCCGCTTGGCACGCAGACACTCGCACGAATGTGCTGCACAGAGCCGCTCAGTGGCTTGCAGTGCTCACACGCACGTCTTTTAACAGACGGAGATAGACGGCTCTTTCACTCTCTCACACACCCACATAGAGATACACACATGCAAGCACTTGGCAAGCCCCAGAGGGGTGACATAAAGGAGCATGCACTGTTTCCTCTGATATTGTGCTATGCGCAGGCACATTCACACGCGAAGACAACATGTACATAGTCCCTGCTGACTTTATTCTCACCCAGGTTGCCTATTGTTTATTCCATTTATCATACACAGTAGCTCACATAAGCTCAGGTCTCTGAATTTTATATTTAATCCCTTTATTTCTCATTATGCTGTGCTCATGGAGACTCTTTAGTTTTTGTGTCACAATCTTCTTCCTGATCATTTACATCTGTGACTAAAGTGGAGATTGTTTTGTCAAGTAATTAAATCATCATTTTGGCATTTAAAATGGCATAAGGCAGCGAGAAATCCCTTTTGTTTCACATTGAAAGCATTTATTCTAATGGCCTATTTTTGATTTGCATTTTTGCTTGATACATCAGAATACTAGATTTAAGTATGGTTATTTTTCTTATTGTTTTCACTGACCCACTCTGCACTTCCAGAAAGCAAACATCGTCATTGTATTAAATTGTTTGCATTAGGTGTAGACGCATCTTAAAGTGAACATAAGCAGTAAAATGGCATGTTTTAATTCTGTTATGGCTCCATAATTCCTTAATGTTATCAGAGAACTTAAGCACTTTCTTAGTCACGTAATTGCCTGGGGTTGAAAGTGCAGTGCATGTTAGCACAGTCACTGATGCGGCATTATAGCCCCAAACCATCAACCACATCCACACCCCTGATCTTTGAGCGGACTTCTGTGTTTATCTTTGTTTACGTCTGTGTGGACAGTACACGCACGCAAACAAACACAGCTTTGTGTGCGTGTGTAAAAACATCTGTATGTGTTCATGTGCTTGACTTGTTGACTCATGTTTTCAACTGAAACTCTATGCAAAGTGCATATTGCTGCACAAACAGAATACACACCTGATGGTGTCATCCCAAATACTTCAGAGGCATTTTGAGTGTGTTATGCTTTCATACAGTCAGACAGGACCGTCTGGTTTACTGCACTGAAACTCCAGGAGGAACTAGAAAAGCCACAATAATTTAATCAGTACATTTGGCCTATATTTGCATATACTGTTATAGTGATTATAATAGTAATTATCGTCTATTTTGGGCAGAAATTACCCACATTTACTTTGACATTTGCACAGCACAAATAACTGCGTTTATTCACATTTTATCATTAGCTATTTGCTGTGGTTGAGCCTGACTGAGACATGTTCAGTTTTAAAATTCTTTAGTGTTTTGACACTGAATTTGAAAACAAAGTTTAAACACATGACAGACAAGCCTCTGTACCAACTGAATATTATTTAACAATACTTTATATTAACATTATATATATATATAACATTCCAAGTTAGGATTAGAGGCCTATTGTGTTCATTAAATTCTCAGCTTAAATATTATTTATCTTAACCCTCATTGTTGCTTAATTCATTTCGTTGGTTTTTTTTGTTATTGTTGTTTGTTGTTGCTTTTAGAAGCATCCAGCAAAGCTGACTGTAAAATCAGGTTTGATTGTTTGAGAATGGTAGAGAGAAAATGTTAATGTGAAACATTTCACATGATGTAAAACATCTTTGTTCCTGAAACACATGACTGCACATGCGTTTTGGTTTAATCCAGCGTTTATTTACAGCACAGGTTAGAACTGAAGTTGGGCGGTTGGCCTGGCTCCACGGGTGTGAACATTATTTAATTTCAGCGATATGTTGACGCTGGGTAAAAATGATTTGGAGCTCTGAGAACTGAACAGCTTGTTGAAAGATGAGAGACAAACTTGAGGAAAGTCAGTAAACTTGAGTAGTCTTCATGCTGTTTTAATTGTTTAGTGCTCAGTTCATTTGTGTTGGTGTGTGTGAGAGATCTCCTGATACAGCCTGTTTTTATACACCCAAGCCCATAAACACATACACAAGGCGAAGGCATTGCCGTGGTTACCACAGCCAAATGATTGTTAGTGATCTAAAGAGCAGCAGATGACTTAACAAGCTCTACTGTCGGTATGGCAACACAGGCCTGTTTAGTCTTCTGCATTGTGTGTGCGTGTGTGTCTGTGCATTTGTGTTTGGCAGTGTCTGACTGTGAGCTGTAGAGCCTTTTGTAGTGTATATATCTTTGTGTGTACGTGAGTGTGTGTTCTGTGCTGAGTTCCCATGTGTGTATGATCCATAGCATAGGTTAATCCAATCCATATGATAACCAGGAATGGAGGTCTGGCTAATCCACCTCAGCCATGAACTCAGCAGCGAGGAGGAATGTGACAGTCATCACTTCTAAAAGTTGTACTGTAATAATCCTCCATGGAGCAGTTGCTTGTTAACAGTTTTATGTTGTACAATAGTGTGTGTGTGAGAAGAATAAATATGAAAAACAACACCTGCGTTATCCTTATTCGAAGAGAGATTTTGTTGTTTACGAGAAAACATAAATTCAATCTCTTATAATTATTCCAATTTCATGTACTTCATGCTAAATGAGAGGGGACTTTGGTTAGAACCTGAAAAACATCTTGATTTGTGCCTGACAACGGCAAAACGCATACATTTTTCATTTCTCTGTGAGAGAGAGAGCAAATAGTAAGAGCCTTTTTTTGGCCAGGTGATAAAAGCCTTGCTTGTCATTAACTGACATAAAGAGTCACAGAGCACCAAGGGCAGAGTGACCTAACACCAAGGTGTGTGTGTGTGTGTGTGTGCATCCATTTTATGTGTGTGTTTATATTGCATGGGATTCCTGGTTACCTCACTGTGTCATGAATCCAAGTCATTTAAGGATGATTGTGTCTGTGAGAGCTTGTGTGTATGTGGTGATTGCATGTGTGAAAAGAAGTGGTGTCAGATAATCAGACTGGATGTGTGTGTCTGCTTATAATGTGTCAGACAGACCATGTCATGAATCAGAAGGGCGAGGTCCAGGTTGCGCTGCCTTTTATTACTCAGTCTGCCTTCATCCTTATTTTTCTCCACCTCTTCCTCCTTTTCTCTGCGATCGCTCGTTACTAAATTTTTCTTTTTCAATGTTGAATACCTCTTTTCCTCCCTTTCTCAGTTTTTTTTCCATTCCTCAGTCGGGGCCTTAAGAGGTGTTACAGATATTAAATGTGCTCAGCCCTTGTACTCAAGCAGGATCTTTTTTTAATCTGTTTTTCTTCTTCTTTTTTATCACCTCTTTTTCATGACACAAGTACCTCTAAAGTATCTTTTTAAATTTATACTTGTTTATCTTTCCGCTGTTATTCTTGCATGGGCAATTTTTAAAATGAGAGGGTTAAAAGACAGAGAGGACACCATGAACTATGAGCTTAATGATGTGGTGTAGAGAAGAACAGGAAGATACACTCTTACAGGAACGATCTGGGACACGCAGGGGACGGCAGTGTACATTTTTTCCTGTTCTCTCTCTCTGTATTTGACTCGATGTTATTCACAGCGTGTAGAGCTGAAAAACAAAGTAAAATGAAGCACATTTGAATAGATAAGTGGAAAGTGAATAGCTCTCGAAAATAAGGAAATAACATTAATCCATGACATCAAGGTAATGTGAGTGTGTGTAGGAAACCTTCGTCAGCAGATTTGGTTGACTGACTGACTTATCTAGGTGTGACTGCATGTGTGTACATGAATCTGTCGAAAGAATGTGTGTGTGTGTGTGTGTGTGTGTGTGCGTGCGAAGGTGAGCAAGCGCTCATGTTATTTTTTTCTAGTCTTTGGTGTTCACAGTACCTTGCCTGATACTGGTATGCGGGTGCTGGTACGTGCGTGCAGCTGTGAGAAACTTCCAAGGTGTACGCGTGTTTGTGTGTGTGACCTGAAGGCAGTATGGAGGATTAACAGCCATTTTAACTCTTATTTATGCAGGGAGAGGTTTTGCTGAACATGCTTTCTCGTTTTCCCCAACACCCTGCTCTCACATTCAGGACGGATCCTCGTGTGGGAGCTTCCCAGTACAAGGACAAGTGCAGGGTTTGGTGCATTTATAGCCCCACATGCTTTGCGTAAGGGTGTTTTTCTTCCACTCTCCTCACACCAACAATGCCAATCCCCAAACACCAGCTGTGTTTTCCTTTAAAAAAGTCCTGCATAACTTAAAATCTCCAAATGTTTTTTTTTTATTTGCATTTTCACTTGACTTTTGTGCGTGTAAACTTGGAGCATTTCAAGCGTGCTCTTGAAAGTGTCGACCTTGCCAGAACAGGCATGCCTTCTCTCTCTTTCTCCAATTGTGATTGGCCTCCACATTGAAAGCACACAATCTCAGTGCACTTAATTTAACCGGTGGAATTTTATTTTTAGGACAGCACAAACTAGTCTGGGAGCAAGGGAGGGAAAATGACTCTGAAAATCATTGTCTGACCTCTCTGGAGACCTGTCTTTGTCTGGGTGTGTGAACAACGAGAGAGAGAGACAGGGATACAGAAGTAATCAGTGGAGTGGGGAGGCTGCCTGTAAATGTGACAAAGATCACTTAACTTCCTCATAATAAAACCTGTAAATGTGTATGAGTGTCTGCATCGTAAGTCGCTCTGGAGTTCACACAAACACATGTAGAAGTTTTTTTAGACAGAAAAATAGAGAACAGAGAAGAGCAGAGAGACGGAAAGAAGCAGTGACACACTGTGCAGAGTGATCACAGAACTAAGTGAGAGAAAATACAGAAAGCAAACCAAGCAGAAAACAGCCCAAAGGAGAAATAATAATTTTCACAGTTAATTTGTTTGTGGCATTTATAGCTAATTCCCATTGTCATCCTTCCGTTTGCCTGTGTTTTCTTGTATTACCTGTTTCCATCATGCTTTAGCTCCTCTTCTCTGTTCTGTCACTACCTCTTAATATTAAAATTTACTTTTCTTTTGAACAAAACCAAAATACCTTTAAATTACTTGCAAACAGTTCAGAAAACAATAACTGAGTGGGACATCTCCATCATATATCCTCATTGCCTTTCTGGTAATCTGTTTTACTGTTACTGTTTTGTTTCTGCACGTGTTTAGAATTCCTATTTCACTTCCTCTTATAGATGTAGTCACACTATGACTTAGCAGAAGCACTGTAAATAGATACCATGATTATTGTTTGTATCATAGTGCATGCTTGTTTTTGGTAAATGAGTCAGCACCTCTGTTATCACCACAATGACTGAAACTCTGTATGCGCCTGTAACCCCAGTAATTGGTCTGTAAATGAAACTGAGTACTTGCAGCATTGTCCTCATTATAATATGAGGTTTCACTTATACAGATTGTTAAAATAATAACTCACCAGGTTCCCACACGCTGTCTATCAGCTGTTTAGATGGGAAATTTGTAACATTGAAATTCATATTATTCATATTGATTTAGACGCACATTACCAGAAAAGACATGCACATACGCACATTTCTGACACCAATCCACCAACGTCTAACCTTTAACATGATATCTAATTAGTTTCTGTTGGCTATTAACACTGTCAACCCTGCATGTGTGGTGTATGTGTGTCTGTCTGCTGTCCATGGAACAGCATGCCAGTGTGTGATGCCCACATTTATGTCTGACCCAGAAACGATTTGCCAGAGGGCCTATGGAGAACTAATGTAGAGGAGCTGACAAGCACATGCACACACACAGGCACACATACATTGGGGTTTTGACTCATGCTTACTGAGACAGAGAGTGGTTTAAGGCAATTATATGTGTCCACATGTTGTTTCCACCACTTACTTACCTTGCAGATGCTACTACTAGGATATTTTGTGCATTTAGTCATCAGTATTCATTAGTATTAATATGAATAGACAGAAGAATTAAATGGGAAAGCCCAGGACTGTGTGACCTTCTATGTCTAACAGTTTATCATGTGATGTGTCTTTCAGCAAGACACAGATTCTCTCTCAACTCCAGAGTCGGTATAAATCAACGTCATCTGTGGCAAATTTTCAGCTTCTCAAAACATAGAGGCAAAATTCTAAAGCAATATCTCAACATTTGGGAAAACAGGCTCCTTTACTCATAGAGTTAGATGAGAAAATCAATAACACTCCATTATCTGTGCAGTAAATATGAGGCAACAGTCAGTTAGCTTAGCTCAAAGACCTTGTCTCTGTTAGGTATTTCAAATTTCTTTTTAATAGCTAGTTTTAGCTTTCTCTGAGCTCATAAACATATATTTACATGTAAGTCTAAGATATTCATGATTTTACTGTGTTAATATGTAAATGCTTTCATCATATATCTCTTTTTTTTCACCCGTGTCTGGTTACATGTGGCATCTAAGTCAATGGTGTCATCCTGCGTGACTCACACTGAGCGAGCAATTAAAGGTTTGGTCATCTTGCTCCAGGGCACTCGTGTTAAATTAAGGTTTTATCAGCAGCCGCATGACCAGACATGTGGCTGCTGATGCAAATATAAACTGCGACCACTAATTAACAAGGTCACCGTGTCACAGCCACATTTTAGCTGACCGTGAGAATGTGTTTTAATTTTTATATTTTAATTATCTTTTTCTTTTAGGGATCGAGTGTTTACCCTAGACTTTGGGGCGATGCGAGTGTGTGACCTAGAATTTGACCGTGTGAGACGACTGTCCACTCCCCCTAGCCATCTACCCACGCCAACAACGAGCCCAAATGCCACCCCCAGCTGTCACACAGTGTGGAAGTACTACTGCAGAGACAACTTTGGCTGGAGGGAATACTCAGAGGTGAGCCACACAGTGGGTTTGTGTGGGTGTGCGTGTTTATTTGTGTGCATGCTCTCTGAGGCGAGATGCATTAACTCTGCCCAATCAATTGTCTAGCTGCAGTGATGGGATCACGCATACACACCTAATCAGCCTCTTTGACACAGCTGTCCCCAGCCAATTGCAATTTATTCCACCAAATGAATAAAGATTGACTGTTTTCCCTCCTTTATGTGTTTGCGTCTCATGATGGCATTTCTTATCACATTCGCTTTTTGTTATCTGAACAATGCGCACACTTCAGTGGCATTTTCTTCTCCCAAACTCTCCCTTCCTCTTTCTTCTGTTAAAAGAAGCCAAAGCACATTTAGCTGTATAAAATTATTTTGCATATGAATTCTACTTTATATATTTGTCCTTCCCTCATATTTTCTTCTCCTTACACCTCTTCTCCTTCACAGCCAGTGGTGAAGCTCATTGAGGAGGCCAGTTTGAGGGGTCTTAAGGAAGTCCGATTCATTACACTTCAGAACCAATATATCCTCAACATCAGGGAGGGCTTCCAGCAAAACGCCGTGTTTGGCTTCAGACGTCAGATCAAGAAGCGACCCATGTTCATGTCCTCTGTGATGCTTACACCCCATCTACAGTAAGTAAAGATATTTCATGCAACACTTCATGTAAATCACTGTGTTGTTACAATGTGAAAGTGAGGTTATTTGAATGCTAGGTATCATTATTTACTAACAGTGTAATAACGTGTTAGTGATAATAATGCACACTCATAAGTTTTCTTTGGATAATAGACAAAGTGGCAGAAACAGTCCTCAGTTGAAAGGGTCACCCACTTGGTTGACAATCTCTCTTGTCTCTATCTTTCACTCCCCCCTTTATTTCCCATTATGTCCTACGGTTGAGTCTTGTCTAACAATTGTTAGCGCTCAGATATCAACCTTGTTAAAGAACGTTTGGTATTTTCAACATGAACCCACGTCGTTTATTAGAACAAAGTCCTCGATCAAGTGCCTGGCAGCATGCACGCACACACACACACACACACACACACACACACACAAAGCTGGCTCTTCAGTATGTAACACGCTGTCTCACCACAGCTCTCTGTGTTCTGTGAGTGTCCTGTTAGGAGACAGGCAGGCACACAGAGGTCGGTACACAATGCTAATGTCACAGTTAGGGCTGAATCCTCAAAAGCCTCTGAGCACTACATTCACCTCTTAATCTATTCCAAGACTGTGGCGCGTTGGCAGCCTGAGCTGAACTTGAAACTCATATTAACAGATATCAGAGCTCAGATTTTTGGCAAATTAGTCACCAGGATAGATGAGCTGTGCTGTGCAGAACAAAGTGGGCCCAAACCAGACAGAAAATTAGATGGAGAAAACAAAAACAGATGAGACAGTTGACAAGAGATACACAAAGAGAATTTCAGTCCTGTGAGACTCCAGAATTAACGAAGTAGTGGGAAAATCTGCAAACAAGATGGGATCTGCTTACTTTTATACTTGATTTCAATAATTTTTATTTTCTCAGCTGACATTTTCTTTATAGGAGCCACGCAAATTGCCTTGTTACACTGATCTCAGTAATATTCCTCAAATGATACCAGATTGGAAACAAGACGAGTCATCTCACCCCATTTGCAGATTTTTTTCACTTCCTTTGCGGAGCACGCTGCTCTAGCTGTGTCCCGCCAGTGTCCTACACATAGAATGAATACTAGCACGAGCTGTTCCTGCGGGGCCCTGACTGTCAAGAGAAGAAAAAATGGAGAGTATGAGATGGAGGAGGAAGGAGCGAGAAAATTAGATAGAGGAAGCAGGAAACAGAAAAAAATGACAGAGAACGACAGCAGGTTAGAGTGCCAGTGAGATAGCAAGCAAAGTGGGAGGAAGTGAGAGAGCTCTAAATGGTTTCCAGGCTGTGTGCACAGGAGAGTAGAGCTGGTGAGTGAAGGGGTGTGAAGTACGACTGTGGGGAGCTGGAATTTCGATTGAGGGATTTGTTTCTGGGACTTTTCATCCATTTGTTGGGCGAGTGCTTCAGTTAATCACTTAGTCAGATCACACAGTCACACCATGGGGACAAAAAGCCAGTTAACATTCAGTTTTTAGTTTTTGTTTTGGTTGTATTTATTTTCTTTACATAGCAATGAATATAATAGAGTGCAGTGTCCTCAAAAGTGTGTTTGTGTGTGTCAGTAACAATCTGTGCTGAGGCTTAGAGGTTGAGGTTATTAGCTTGATTGGCACTCGCTCTTGCTCCCTCCCCACCTCTGTCCCTCTCCTTCTGTCATCTCTCATCGTGACGTTATTTCCAGCCATCTCCTCCCACTCTCCTTCCTCTGCTATCTGTCCTAATCTTTCTCCTCTTCACTCTTTCTCTCCCCCATCTCCATCGGTCTCTTGTTATCTGTCCCTGTTCATTTCACACTTGTTTTCTGCAGCAGGCTGTCTGTGATCTCTTCAAAGCACACGGGGAATAGAGACATCGATTGCAGAGAGAGATCGAGACCGAACAGACAAGATGAGAGAGGGAGAGAGAAAAGAGATGAGAAAAACTGTCGCACTGACTCTGAATCACACTGATCACAGTCTCTTGACAACACACACATGCACACTTTCTTATAGCTGATAGGGCTAACAGCATTTACACTCAAAGAGCGATAACTTGACAGCCAAACCACTGTTATTGACTCTAATGCCAGACACAGTAGTTTTTTCGTCACTTCCCTGACAGCTCTGCAATTGGAATCTTATTCTTCTCCCTTTCTCTTGTTCTCGTTGCTGTCTCTTCCTCACTTTGCCTCCCTGTTGTCTTGTTTGGTGTCTGGGTTTCATTTTTGCACGCCCTGCTGTTTTGTTTGGTTGGTGAAGGCTACTGTGGAGCTGCACTGCTCTAAAGTGCTGGCATGTCATTATTGAGAGCTGGTGGGATATGATTTTGGAATCATGGACGTCTGTTTATCGCATAGCAGATAGGTAGCATGCCGTGATGTATCTTGTTCTTTCTGTAAAATAAAAATAATACATATAGAATTGTAGTAGCTAGTTCTCTGTTCCCTGTTTTATGCATACTGATTACAGGAGAATTGGGACAAAAATCTCTAAT
Organism: Helostoma temminkii; assembly: GCA_900302695.1. Taxonomy (NCBI): domain Eukaryota; kingdom Metazoa; phylum Chordata; class Actinopteri; order Anabantiformes; family Helostomatidae; genus Helostoma; species Helostoma temminkii. Next base: position 27,987 of record OMLM01001840.1, on the reverse strand, counting down.
TAATTTAGTTAGCTGTGTTGGGATTTTATATTAAATGAATTAATTAAATGAAATGTTTATTCAATAAAAGGTCAGAAAGCAGCAAAAACGGTCCCATCATAGCTTCCTACAGCCTAAACAGACATCCTCAAATTCCTTGTTTTGTTAACCAGCAATCCAAAATATCTTAGTGTTCAGCTTACAGTGAAATCCCACCTAGCGAAATCTTTACATTGGAGTTATTGTAACCAGCAACTTGGTAAATGGCTTAAACACTTATTGGTCATAATTTGGTCAAATGACTTTGTAATCAATCAATAGCTGTAATCAACGCTGAACACGACTGGATGCTGTGCCTTATATTTTTACATGTCTATACATATTTCTCTATGTGTGTAACTGATTAACTGACAATATCACAAATCCTATGCAGCCAGTACCCAAGTAGGTTAATATAATATGGTAAGTTTCACTTCCATATTTTAGCTCAGCTCAAACTAATAAACAATTTTGTTTTCTCTCTTTTTTTTCTCTAGGACTTTAGGCGGTCTCTCTTCATCTCCTCTTCCCTGTTCCTCCTCTTCGTCTTCTTCATCATCCTCCTCATCCATGGATCATCCACTCTCACCAACAACCACCAACCCACCCAGCCTTTTTCCAGAAACTTGGTTGCCTATGGCAGTGAGCCAGGATTTCCTGCAGGTGCCAGTCTCACGTGAAGACCGTAGCTACCGGACGGTATACAGCCTTTTCCACAAGACCGTCTCAGAGACCAAGTTCAGGATTATCAAGATCCTGCGTGTGCAGAACCCCTTCCTCTGGGAGAAGTACAAGAGGTGAGAACAAAATCATTTCACTTTTTCGAAACACTTCTTCACTGCCGAAGATATCTCTTCTCTAACCTCAAATCATGAATCATTTCCAATAATCAAAACCAGTACACACAAAAAAAACTTGGTAACACAGGAAATGTTTTTGTCAGGGCGAGAAAGATCAATGTTGTATGGTGGGAGTGTTTCCACTTCTTTTAAATGTTTTTTGGTGCAGCTGCGGCATCTGATTTTGATGCACATGTAAGTTACTTTATTCAACATAAGTCTAAATTGCTGAAATGACCTCCAGCTGCTATGTCGTGAGAATGGCATGCATTTAAATAAGAGATGTGATCTCACTTGGAGACATAATATAGTATTTTTTTTTATTTTTATGCATAAAATAAATCTTTAAAATCAATCCAAAGTGATGCCCTAGTTTCAAGTTTCCCTCTTGAAGTACAAATGCATTGACCTTGACCTGTTTAACCACATTTCTGTTGTTATTTTAGATAATATTACAGATCCAGCTGCATGCTCTTGCAAATAAAAACACAAATAAAATAACTTTAACTACAAACACAGACAGATTAACAAATAATATGAAGGAGGAACAAAAGAGAAAATCGTGCAAATGAGACCAGCTGCGTGAGAAAATATCAACAGTGGTGTGCAAACATGACAGGTGGAGAGCTGCTTGGTGATGATGGGGTTCCTGTTGCAAATGCAAAGGGTTTAGCACTGTGGTTATAGCAGGGCAGGTTCTATCAGCTGTGACAGTAAAACTCTCCCACATTAAGTGGTACCACATGGTTTCACAATGACTGACAGCATATACATGATAATGTGCATGTATACATGTACAGATCGTGTAAGTGATGACCTCCCTGAATGGCAGTTGATTTTCTCCTCTCACACTCGGGTTGTAACAGGGAAAACAAAACAGTTTGTTTGCGTGTCTGCCATTGTGTTTACTGGAATCTGGATGGCTGGTTGCTCGTGTCAAAGGAAGCTGAGCTGCTTGATCCTAAAATCGGATAGTATGGAAATAAAGTGTGTGTGTGCGTGTGTGCATGCTTGGGTGCATGCGGTGTCAGTCTGTGTGAGATCACAAGTTGCTGGGCCATGGGAGGTCACAGCCTCACTGGCTTGAAATGCTTTCACCTTTGCATGCCTGATTGATCCGCTCACATCAAACAAGCTATGCGTGTGTGTGCACTACTTCTCAAACATTAAGCCCACTGTTATTTCTTGGTTTTGTGTGATCATGACTTTAAAACAGAGTAGACCTTCTACCAATGCTTCCACCTCAGAGACCTTTGTTCATTAGCTATTAATTAGGCGTACAGGGTAGTACAAGACAAGTACTTACATTTGAGCACCTCACAATACCAAGTACTGCTAAGAGTACTTAATAATATTTCAGTTGCTGATTTTTATATTATGAAAACTGCAATTACTGGAAAAATCAAACAATTCCAAGCACTGTAATCAAATGTTTTTCTCTTTCTGACTGTGACAAAATAAAATACACAACAGGAGACTATTGCTCTCATCCAAAAATTTACATAACATTACATTTACATTATTGTGAAAATTAACTGGGTTCCCTATCAGTCAAGTGTCTTTACTTCCTGTTCTTCTCATCTGCTCTGTGCTGCTTGATGTGGCTTTTTTTTCCCCTTTCTTTTCTTTTATGAATATGAGTATATGAGGGTGGTGTTGCACTCGATACCCGACACTGGTATCAGTATTGAGACATCCCTACTATTTATGAAGGGTAGTAAAGTTTATAGTTTACTGATAGTTTATTATTTTTTATCAATACACCTAATTTCAGTGGCATCTCTTTTGTCTCTCTCTTTTCCAACAGGAAGAAGGAGTACATGTCACGGCGTATGTCAGAGATGGACCGGCTGTTGAGCGAGCGCCATCTCTTCCACGGTACCTCGACGGATGTGGTGGATGGCATCTGCAAGCACAATTTTGACCCAAGAGTCTGTGGCAAACACGCCACCATGTTTGGGCAGGGCTCCTACTTTGCTCGTAAGGCTGTCTACTCCCACAACTTCTCCAAGCGCTCACCCAAAGGAGTCCACTGCATGTTCCTGGCCAAAGTCCTCACTGGCAGGTGTGTGTGGGCACAGTCATTAACAAGATCCTAGTGTGACCAGTTTTTGACTGATCAAAATTGTCATATCTCCATCTACTAACTTTATTACATATTAAATCACTTCTGTGTCACTGTATTTATTTTGATACTGAGACTTTTTTAGTTTTCTTAGATGTTAAAAATGATTAATTTCCTAAACCACCAATTTCTTAGTCTGGTATGAGTCTTGAGTCAGAGCTAGATCCTAACTATAGAATGATCTGGTTTGAGGTGTTAACATAGAGGAGCATACATTTGTAATTGCTAAATTAATACATGTATGTATCCAGTTTTTACAGAGGTAGAAGTTCTCGTGTTCCTAAATGTGCTGTATCATGTGTTTGACAGAACGATCCCTCCAGCACATACCTTTGCTTAAATAATGTTTCCTTTTGGCCCCTTCTCCCTCTCACACTTTGTTCTGTACAAGTCAAATATACATAACACGGCAGCATTAATTTGGATGATGAAAATCCTGAGGTTCCTTTTCATAAGCCATCATTAAGTCATGCTATACATCGCAGTGCAAGTCAAATCTGAAACCACACATGTAAAATAGCTGATTTGGCTCAACTCATCATACATCACCAGCTTTGGTGCTGTTGCAGACAGTCTGCGGTGTGCCCAGTGGATGGTGTGGTGCTATGGAAACGTGTTACACATAAACCCTACCCTCTCACCCTGGGTTTACTCTGTCCTACAGTCTACACAAAGATGTTGCTAACAGACCTGCACAGGGATATAGACTAATAACTACCTAACTAATAACTGTCTGTGCAGTACGGTTTACTACTCAAACCATATCTGGCCAGCAGACTCTTAATATCTTACCCAATGTTTTTGTGTGTAACTACAAATATTCTTTTTTAAAATATT
>OMLM01001840.1:11695-24148 GCA_900302695.1 Helostoma temminkii | reverse complement strand
TTTTTTAAAATATTTTATTTATGTTTATATTTATGACCCCAGAAGAAGAGCTACAAAGGTCGATGGATTTTGGGTCTTTAGAGTTCGGCATGAATATAACAAAGAGCAAAAACCAATTAGTTACATTTATTTTATGGACTTGCAGCATATGCTTAAATTATTAAAGATTTAAATTATTAAGTTATTTAACTCCAGCACACTCTCAGGAGAATGTGGACATAGGATGACTTTTGCTTTCCATTCTAAACTAATTATGACCTTATATGGTGCAACCCACAAAACTAATCCAGACTTTATCCTCTTTGTTGTGTCTGTACAGGTTTACTGTAGGAAATCCCTCCATGCGACGGCCTCCACCTATCAACCCCCGTGACCCTTCCAGTGACCTTTATGACTCCTGTGTGGACAACTGGATGGAACCCCAGATTTACGTTATTTTCAATGATGACCAGAGCTACCCTTACTTTATTATTCACTATGAGGAGGTACCCAGCATTGTTGCTGTCTAAGCCCTGGATCAGACCTGGATCTGTCTTTATTTGAAAATACTTACTCATAGTTTGTTTTAGTCTGTTAAGGTAGTACATGGGTGGAGCCGCTTAAGATGAAAAAGAACAGTTTAGACCATAACAAGATGAAATTTAGTGTTGCTGCTGCTCTAACGAACTTTATTGGAATCACTTTGTTAGACTTAATTCTACCCATCTGCTGCTTGAACAGGTTAAAATGAAGTATATGGAATATTTGCAAATACACGATGATCCAGGTCTGCAGTCAACTGGATCTATCCAGACTGGAGTCCAGTAAGAAACAGACTGGTGCTGACTGGAACTGGACAAAACTGGACTGACAATGGACAATGCCTGCTTCAGCCAGCGTTCAGAGGTGGATGACAAGTAACAACAGCTGCAACAACCTTGACTGGACGCAAACACCACGCTTTATTTTCTAGTATGAACAGGAGCTTAGTGATTATCCTTAGACCCAAGAGGATTTAAATACCTTAATATTCTGGATGCAGGAAAAACCAAATCTAGTCCCCTCATCATTTTGAACTAGTGGTATGGTGTATGTGAACTCCACATGGGGACAAACGCTGTAGTAGACAGTTAGTGTCCTGTCTGTACTGTGAATGACCGTTATTATTCTGAGGAAGCAGCACCAACCAGCCAGAGGTTTCCACAGAAACACTGGCAACACCCAAATCATTGTCATGCAAAAATCGTAGTGAGTGTTTATCCAGTCTCGGCACATTTTTTCAAGTCTATGTGCTGCGTGTGTGAATTTTTTAATTTAGTGCAAATGAAACTTGTGGCCTCTTCAACCAGACAATGGACATGAGTTTCTGTGGGACTTTTCTACATGGACAAACGCACAATGTGAATATCCAGGGAGACCTTTCACATGAAGCTAGTGCTTTTCCTGGTTGGTTTTTTGCCTTCGTGCCCACCACTTTGATTCCTCGCAGGGGATTGAAGAGTGTACAGTTTTACGCTGAGACTCGACGCTGCTATCACTGCAGCCGTAGCGTTTTGTCAACAAACACCCTGAAACTCATCTCTCAGAGACAGTAGACGTGTTTTACTGAGACAAGCTGTACAGATGTTCTGTTCGTTTATATTTTAACTGTGTGCCTTTTGTTCATAAAAATGTTTATTTATGTTAGTTTAATGTAACATTGATTAAAAAGAATCTAAAAGAGAAAATAAGAATTTGGTGAACATGTGCTTTATTTAACTTATGCAAATGTGCTGGTAATGGTTTTTAATATACAGTATACTAAAAACTAATCGTAGAGGAACATCACTCTCTTCAAATGGAATGTGCAGAGGGGGTTTAATTGGGTCACAGCAAAACTTCATTCAATGGAAACTAATTTAGAGAATATATAAAAGCAGCTAATGTAGTCAATCATGTACCTAAACACAACATTTTTGCGTAAAGTTATATGCTTATTTTCTTTCATGTACTACAATTAGATGAGAAGATAATACTGTTGTGTCTGCACATTAAAGTGAAGCACATGACAGCTTAGATTAGTATAAAGATTAGAAACAGCAAAACAGCTAGCCTGTTTATGTTCATAAAAAAATCAGTGGGCTTATACTTTCAGCTGGTACACAGTCAGACCAGTAACCACCCCTATCTGAAAATCAAAATAACTCCCGTATTGCCATTTTTACACTTAGATTTTTGTGTGTATAAATCACACAAGATATAAACGAGAGTATTAGTATAGTTGATATTATCTTGTAACTCGCACCAAGAAAGGAAATAAGAGTAAATGATCGTGTCACAATATATGCAACTATTGCTTTACTACTGACCAAACCATATGCAGTGTACTGTTGACTCTATGCTGTTGGCTGTAACTGCAGGCTCAATTAGAGCTACTGGACTTTTCACAGTCGGCAGTTTTTAGGACAGCTTTGTTCATCTCATTATTTGTTCTTGTTTTGTTACAGTGGTATTAAAATCTGAAAATTCTCTTTTTGTCGGTTCACCTTGGGCTTTCCTTCCCCTCTGTCCCCAGCAGTGAATTATTTGAACGCCATGTCTAATGCAGTCCAGAGGGAGGCTGGCAGAGGTAGCTGTCTATTCCAGCTCAGACATAGTTCACATGGGCAAACACCAGACTTCAACACCCCCCTCTGTACTTCTCCACTGCAGCTCGTTCACTTCTCATTTCTCAGACAAACTTCCTGTCATATTTTTCACTTCATCTGTTGTCTCTCTTTGCCTAATCCTTTAATCTAAATGTCCTTTCTCCGTATCTGGTTTATTTTCATTTATTTATTCTTTGTTTTTCTTTTGTGGATTTCTGTGTTAGGGGAAGACATTGAAATAACATTAGATTTTCATTCTGGCAACAGGAGGCATAATTAAACAGAACAAATTTTGTTTAAAGTAGTAGCTTCCAAACCCTTTTGGCCGGTAGATCTTTAAAAACAATTTCAAAAGTAGCTTTTTAAAATAGAATTCACAGAAAAAAGCTAAATGAGAGAGAAAAGTCACAAAAAACCACTTTTGTGTACATCGTCTTTTTCAGCATGCAAGTTTAATCAGTGTATCAAATTCTAACTTAAATACAATACACCACAGTGATTGAGAGTGTATATGTAAGTGTCTGAATGGGACTTGTGTAAGGAACTTCATCTATCCCCACTTTGCTCCCTTTCCTTGCTTCATCAGCCAGTGCACCCAACTTCCTCCACCTCTCTCAGGCTCAGTCTCAGCTCACTCTCACCATGTAGTCCAAGACTGTCATGCTTCGTTTTTTTGCAGAGAGGGGAACGAGAGTGATAGAGAAGGTAGGGAGGGGGGTGGAGAGGGACAGACATCAAGAGGAGTTATTTTGCCCTCTTCGTGCCTCCTCGCTGAGCTGCGTGCCTGTCTGCTCTCCTCGTGTGCATGCAACATTGCACAGGTTGACCTCTATTTGCCCCCTTCTCTCTATCTCACTCTCTGTCTCTCTCTCTGCAGTGTCTCTCTATCTCTTGGCTTCATTCTCTTAATCAGTCTTATAGCCTTTCATTCTATTTCCACTATTTTTTTCAATCTCCTTTTCCAACCTTCCCCCTCTCATCAGCTTTTATCAGCTTAAAATACTTTTGCCCTCTCATCTTAACTATTCTACCCTCTTCACTCCCTCTCTCTCTCTCAGTCTCTGTCTATCTGTGAGTCATGCAGCGGGCACCGGCTGGGTTTGTTTGCCTGACCGTGCTCCAGGAATTGCTGCTGGCACACAGAAAGAGAGCGCACCACTTTGTAGACCTGCTGGCTGGGATTAGAGGAGGGGAGACAGGAGAGGAGGAGGTGGAGGAGAAGACTGAGGAGATGAGAAGAGAGAAGGAGATGAGAGAAACACAGAGGGAAGATTAAAATAAACAAAGAGGCACAGAGGAGAGAGGAGGTTGCAGTAAGATTTGTTTGTGTGTCTTCATGGTCATAGTCTTCAAATGAGCAATGACAGAACTATTCAAAGAAGTGAAGATTATTGTGTGTGGTGTGTGATGTGTGACGCAGCCCCACTGCAACCAATTGTGCTTTTTTTATGTCATACATTGCTGCTCCCACATCTAAAGTAAGACTCTGAATGAAGACCAGGCATTTTAAACAGATCCAAATCATTTTGGATGTATTTATTATCCACTTGAATATGTTCAAAGGTGCACCCAGCACAGGAACACAAATCAGTTTGAATCACTCTTATTAAACTTTACAATCTAAATTATTCAATGTGTAAAACAGGTTGTTCTTGGTAGAAAAATGAGACGGTTAAACACTCCCACACTGATTTGTAACACAGTTTTGAAATGACTGTGTCTGTGCAAAATTGTCTTCACAGAATTTTCAATTAAGGGATGTAACAGACTTCTATTGTTATTTTAGCTTCAAATAGAAGATTGTCTTATAAAGAACATAACTGATATTAATCTGCTGCACACTGTGGAACAAAGCAGACATATTATTTCTTAACATACATTTAGCAAGAGGCCTGTACAGATGTAACCACATAAAATGATGCAGATATTTATTCCATTTTCTCCAGTTTGTGTTTTGCCTTTCTTGAATTTGAGCTTTGACTTCTGAATCTGCAACATGAGATCCTATTGTAGAAACTTCAAGGAGAGTAATTAGACACCATATATATTCTTGCTAGAGTTTTTCAATATAAAACATTTTAGTACTTGGAATTCAGTGGTGCTTTAATTTCACTGGTCACTGGTGTTCATTACATTATAAACTGAGTTACTACTGGCCACTTCTTCCTGTTCTTCTCAGCCAAGATGCTCTTGTTTCACTGCAGCTCTATACTTTTATCTTGTGTATTTCATATTGTTCTAATCTCTGTCACTCACACACATGCTGGCATCATGCATGCAAACATGCAGGATCTTGCATACATGTGTTTATTTACACACACACAAAAACACATGTATCTGGAAATGTCTAAGATTTGGTCTGTATTAACCTGGTATATTGTTACTCTTTTCTTACACGCATGCATAAACACACTGACATGCATGATATGTATGCACCCAGACCCACAAACACACAGACTTCCTGCATTAAGCCCATGTCAATATTGCTCCAACAGTGTCCAGCTGCAACCAATGAACATTCCAGTTAGCATTTCTCCCTCCCTCTCCATCATTTCAAATTTCAGCTCTAAGCCTTTAAGAGAGCCAGCAGCCAAGTATGGTCAGACTTGTGTCATGAACTTTGCACGACCTTCTAAAACAGCATGGAGATCGTGACCTTTAAGACCCTGCCTCGGGCTGAGCTTAAGGCACCGTTTCGCAGAACCATGGAAAGAACTCAGATGCGTATGCGCACACTAATGTGTGTAAGTCCAAGCCAAAGTTCATGACCTGTGTCTTACCAAATATTTCTGACCATTTAGTGGCTTGTTTTACTGTTTCTGCATCTCTGGTTTATGGCTTTATAATTACCTCCATCCCTTAATGTTTTCTCTGCCATCTAATTACTTCCTCTTAAAGCTGCAAAATCTTGAGGAAATGGAACTGTGTAGTGCAAAGTGTAGTACAGTGGTAATTCCCTCCAGCCAGCAAGTTATATTTTTAAACAGGTGATGCAACCTGACTGCCAACGAGCAAGACATACTCAATATCACCTGTCTTCTCTCATATGATTTTGTGGTAAAGCTTCACTACAATGGAGCTTACTGTTTTAAAGGGTGAAGATTGACCTTTAAAATTTCCTAAAGTTATAGACAAGGACTACATCTTGTTTTTGCCACATGAAACCACAAAAAAACAGCTAATGCCATGGTTTAGCAAGTGCAGTATATACCATAATACCAAAATTCCTCAGAGCCACCTGAGATTTCTTGACATGCTGGTGAATTCCACTCTCAAAATGTGACAAGCAATGTGGTGATGAGGCATGAAAGTGCCAGACATGTGCAACATACAGAAAAATCCACCTGTGACCAAAATATACTACCTCTTCAGCCTGTCACTGCGCTTGATGTAAAGTGAATTTTCCTTCTCTCTCTTTTAGTATCATCCATCATGTGCTCCACCACTTCTTCTGCCATCTCCTGTTTATCTAATTGGTATTCAGAGGGCTTGAGTCCTTCATGGAAGACAAGACAGAGATGGGAAGGAAGAAGATGCAGTGCACTTCTCAGAATTTGGAGGGACCAGCTTCCTAGCTTTAGTGTTTAGCTGTGAAAATATGCTTTTCACAATTAGCTTCATAGAGGTTTACTATTGAGTTTGTGATGACTCTGTGGTAGCCCATCAGAAACAACGCAATTTGGGTCAGTGTGATTTCACCACCCACTATGACTTCAATAATACATATTTATAAGAATTATCACCTTTTAGACAGTTCTAACTTAAAAACTGAGAAATTATAGCTTTGTAAATGCAGAATTTATGGAAAAGCTGTTGTATTGGATTGCATTGGATTGTACAGGTGGTCATAATATTATGCCTGATTGGTGTATACCTTTCAAAATATACTAGGCTATTAGTATTTGTGTGTTTTGGGAAATATTTAGATATGTCATGCCTCACAAATTTTACCTGAGGATAGAGTTTCTTGAAAACCAATGATATTTAAAATATACATTAAAGCAAATGTTTAAATGTGTCCATCTTGTAAAATGCAGAATAATTATAGTGTGCTAAGATGTTGCACATATCCCGCCTTCATATACATTACCTGGCCACACCCCTGCTGCACTGTCCTCACTCACATACACAGTCTGTCTGCCCTTCCCACATTCTCCACATTACCAAATTTTAAATTAATTTTATTTTCCCTCTTGGCCACTAGCCACATCCCATGCCAGCTCCTGCCAATCTGCCCCCTATATATACACTCCTCAGTCACACTCACCTGTTGCCTTCAGAGGGTCTTCTGCCTTCCTTAGCCCTAGTTAGAGTTGATTATGGACTGAGTGTTTTTGGTTAGCTTTGTGCCTGGCTGTTGGATGGTCTGGTGTTTTGTCTTGGCCCGTTTCCCCAGCCCATACTGCCATCCTGTTCTGGATTGCAGTTTTGGCTATTGTTAATTTTGGTTTCACTTAAATTTACCTTTTTTCATCCATAAAAGCACAGAAAATAGGTTTTTGTCACTTCTAAGAAAACAGCATTGTTTCGTTTTTCTTTCTTATTTCATAATGAGATAGCGTCTGCTCCCATTTAAACAGGAAGGCAGGGAAGATGGCCTCTAATCAAGAACGTTGTTTGTATCCTTCGGGATACTCACGTGAGGTTGCATGTAAGAATGTAGGTTTATGTATCTATACGTGCATGTGCATCTGTCTCTGTCTGTTTGGAGTTCAAAAGGTTATATGGAGCATGCATGCATACAGGCACATGTAAGCCAGTATGCATGCAAAGCAAGCCCGTCTGTGCTGAGTTCAAAAGGTTAGCTGTGTCACAGTGCTGTGGATCCTTCCTCAATAATTAAGGCTTAGCAAGCAAATCATGACCCCCCCTCACAGTCAGTTATGGCTCAGACATTAGAGGAGCAAAAACCAGCTTGTTTGTTCACACTAAGTTATTCATGTGCCCTATAAGGCAAACCTTATTTCTTAGTCACATGGAAAGTTCCCCTTTAGTGGTTCTTACTGGATTTTTAATATTATTTTTTGTATTTTTTAGTTGTGAAGTTGTTAGTGCTTGATTTTCAAATGTTGTAATGTACAGTAGGAGGAACACACCTACCCACTCACCCATTAGTCACCAGAGAAAATGCCATTAATCTCCCCACATCTTGCTCACAGGGTGTGAAATTTCTTTTAACCATACTAAAAATCTAAAAGCTTTCACATCAACTTTGATATCAGGACTAAACACTTTTTATCTGCAAGTATTGCTTTGATCGATTTGACGCTATCTATCTGTGTTGTCTGCTGATCATCGAGTCATAAACCAGCACGAGAAGTATGACATACAAAGGGATTGGAAAATTACTAATGTCATTAAAGACATTTCAGATCTTTTTGTGGTTCTTGTCTTCTTGAGGGCAGGGCCATTTTAGGCATCAGTATCTGTTTTATGTTGGATTACACAGTGAGCAGGCATTATGTATTTTGTGCTTACTGGATTAGAATGAATGATATTATGTAGAATTAGTCTAGACAGAGCTCTGTTTAAGGCATTTTCACTGAATGCGTCAACATCCGAAAGCCTACTTCAGTAGTGAGGGGTTATTACTGTATTTCAGAAAATATACATGTCATCCTGTGTCATTTTATCCAGAGAGAGCAGCAGTTAGGGCAGCGCAACAAAGTAGAATGTGATCACATCAGCCAGTTTTCTAGCAAGACCTTATAATGTCTATGACCATCATGCATTTGCTATTTGTGTTTTTTTAAAAGTGAAGGCATGTGATGAGTAATGTAATTTCTACTTATCTTTAAAGAATATGGTTCAACATGATATTTAATTTTTATTTTCACACTTTAAATAATAAATATATTTTCAATACCTCATTAATACAAAAAAGGTCCTTTCATGATTTTTAGCCTCTAAATGCAAAAAAAAAAAAAAAGTTTTGTGTATGTATGCATGTGTAGTGCAAGTAAACACACACAATGCATATGTTCAGCACAGCTGGCAACACCTCAGCTCTGCGAACCTTGTGTACTGTGCCAGTGCTTATTCCCATGGCAACATTATCATAAGTTCAGCAGCCATGTGGCAGCTGTCTTGCATGTTCCAGCGAAATAGCCATTAAAATGTTAATTTGAATAAATATGCTCATCCTATTCAGTCAAATTGTTCTATGTGGAGCTCTGGCTGTGAAAATAGTGTGCAGTGTGAGAAGCAGCATGTAGGAGGGGAGAGCAGCCGGGTCTCTTTGGGTGTTCAGTAAGCCTACATCTGGGGATTTAGAGTCAGGGAGGAGTGAAACGGGGGAGGCAGCAGGAAGGGTGAGGGCCAGCAGGGGCTCATTCCCAGTGTATACAGGTGGAATTAATGGGAAGCAACAGGAAAAGACGAATGTGTGTGCACTTCCCTAAGGCCTCAAGGATTACAGCTCATGCACACACACAGGCTTTTCATAAATACTTGCTCAGTCTTGCAAATCTCATCGTCAGATGCTCATGGGCAATCTAGCACGCAGAGACATTTGGTTTCACATCTCTCACACCCAGAACATAACAAATGCTCTCCACCCTTTATTTACTCAGGCACGTGAACATCTTTAACAATTACAACAGTTGCCAAATGATGACTGGTTGTGAATCAATGCACCCATCCTGTTTTCACATTATGCACCGCAGTGTTTCTGAATATAATAATCTAGGACTCCAAATGTATCCGCCTCTCCCGACATGATAAATTAACTTGTATGTCTTGTTCATCCATTCAAGTCAGGAAATGAGGCTAAATGCATTGTTGTCATCAAATGGAACAGAAGTTCCTTTTCTCCAAGGCAGATCCACTCTATCCATTTTATTCACAAAGCACATTTCCCTAATCACCAGTGGAACAACTAAACATTGCTATTATCAAAGATTATCTATCTAACAATAGTTTTTGTTTTTATGAGCGTGTAGTTAGTTCCAGTTTGTGTGTTCAAACACATTTAAAACTAGCATTTAAATAACTTGAAATATTGAAACACTACTGCTGCAAGGCTGGTGACTGTTTGATGCAACTGATCTGTTAGGGAACAAATTCCTGACTCAGATTTCATAATCATTCATGATCCATCCATCCATTATTCTAACCATGTCATGGTTGTTATCCCTTGTACTTCAGATCTGCTCATCCCTTTCTTCTCTGTGCTTACCTAGTCCATCTGCTTGGTGCCAATCATCCCTGACCACACCTTCTCACGCCTGTCATGACTTATCTGGTCCCTGGTTCACTTCCTTAGTGTCAGATTGTGAGTGTTCCTCCCAAGCTTACCTCCTGGGAACAGTCTGGACCTCTGTTGCTTCCTGTCAAGGTTCTCACCTGTCTGCAATCTGGACTTCTGGCTGCCTCTACTTTGTTCAGTACTTTGTGAGAATTGTTTGTTGCATTGCCTCCCTGTACCGCTTAGTTTTTAGCTTCCTTGGGTTTGGCTCAAGCAAATTGACTTTTTAGGCTGAGTTGCTTTACAAAAGTTTTAGTTTATGTTGCTGTGTTACTCTCTGTGCATATTAATCTTAAACTCACTCAGTCCATCTCACTCATGTTTTGCAGTTGGGTCCAGCTCTCAGTGAAACTTGTTACAAACCGCTTGTCCTGTTAAAGTTTAAAGGGGTGCTAATTCCAGCCTATTCCAGCTGTCACTGGGTGATAGGCAGGGTACACCTTGTACAAGTTGCCAGCCTATCATAAAGCACACAATCTTCAATATGTGAGTATTTGACAAGGAGGTTGTTTTGTTTCTGTCTGTTTATTACAATTCAATTGAAAAATTTGACTAATTTCACACCAAAATGTGGGTTGGGTTTGTCAAATATTTAGCCAATTAGGAGGTCAGCATCAGGTCAGTGCTAAATCACATCATCATTTATTAATCATCAAAACAGAACCATTTTACAATTTAGAGACACTGCATCCATTTTGCCTGTCTGCTGTCCTTTTTATTTCCTTTCCTTTTTTTCTGCGTTCATCTCTCTTCCAGAGTTCCTGTCTGCTGTTAAACCCTGAGGCCAAATGATGCTAAGATAGGTTGCAGTGACGGATGGGAAGGATGGATGGAGACAAACAGAAGGGAGGAACAGAATAAACTCAGCTTATAAAACATTTTATTCTCCCTCAAGGTTGCCAGACCAGTACTACATAGGTAAAACAGAAAATAGTTTACCTTGCCAAAAAGAAAAGACTGCATAGTAGTGGCTGTAGTGCAGGAAGCAGTGCTCACGGGAAAACAATAAATACCAAGGAAAGAAAGATGAAAAAAGAAAGTAAAGAAAAAACAAAATGTCACTACATAGGGAGTTGCTGAAGGAATAATGCGTACGTGCAAGCATGGTGTGTAAGTCTTGGTGGAGGTGGGGACGAAAGAACAGGATGCTCAGCCCTTAAGGAATGCGTACAGCCTAGTGGCACGTCGGTGAAACTCATCCCTCCCTCCTCTGCACCATTTTCTTTTCTTTCCTCAATCTCCTCTGCTGTTGCTGTCCCTTTCCTCTCTGTACGGGACATCAGTCACATAGGGAGCAAGGGAGAGATCTTTAAACTGAGATAGTGAGGAAAATTAAAGGAAAGAGGATGAGAATGAAAGACACTGGTGACAGGGAGATGAGAGAGAAAAAGCCTTAGGGATCTGAAACAGAAAAAAGGTCAGAGAGATTTTCTCAGAAGGGAAAAGGATAGAGAGAGAGAGAGAGAGCTAGACAAAATACACGATCACTTTAACGCTTTGTGCCCTTAAACCTCCTGAATTGACTCAAAACTGGTGATTCCACAGTTTAATGCTGTACGTCATGTCTTGCTGCATGAGTCACAGGGATCCCAGGGGAGTCCTGCGAATGACTACAGCTTGCAACTCACGACTCCAAGGGTTGCTGTCATGACCTTTGAGTCACGTACTGTTGCCTCTTGTCCTTTTGGAGAATCCCTAGAAGGAAAAGACCTAAATATTCTCTTCAACAAAAACTTGACTGATCAAGACACTTCTACTTCTATGTTCAATCACCGTTTTTGTCTCCTATATTGCTGTAGCTTCCTTACATCAGGCCAGATCTTATTTCTTTGACATGTAGCCTAGGGCAAGTTCAGTTCATCTACATTCTTTTCCCATGTAAAAACTCTGCCTCCTCTATTTCGCTCTTGCACACCCCCTTCTCCTTTATGGCCATCCCTTCATCTGCTCCATTCCCTCCCAGCAAAAAACAGCTGCTCTCGATTCATCCTGATTATGGTGGAGACCAGAACAGAACAGACTATGTAACCGAACAGCACAGACAAGACTTTATTTACAGTGCTGCATGCTGTTTGGCTTTGACTGGCTAACTAGCCACAGCAGGCCTGCATTCCAACCCTCTGCACTCAGTCCTACAACATTGAACCCTACTGTAAATGGTAGCTAAAGTGACTCACCTTTTATGTATCTGTCCAGTAGATGCCAGTTACCTGCTGACCTACAAAACAACAATCTTAGAATGACTATTTGGTAAAAGTAGATGCTTAAAAGCATCGGCAAGGTTCTAGACACATGCTGTATGTTATCTTAATGACTACAGTGCTGTGAAAAGGTATTTGGCACCTTCTTGATATTTTCTTTCTTTCTTTCTTTCTTTCTTTCTTTCTTTCTTTCTTTCTTTCTTTCTTTCTTTCTTTCTTTCTATCTTTCTTTCTTTCTTTCTTTCTTCAGAGTACTGTAATATCTTTCTGCTCTGTGGCCTTTTTCATGTTTCCCCTCACCACACAATGGACTGTTAAAATCAGATTTTTGCCCCATTCTGCAGAAGCTGGCCCCTCGCCTTGTTCCCTTCTAAGGGTGAGGGGGTGGGGGGTGGGGGCT
>OMLM01001839.1:62833-82752 GCA_900302695.1 Helostoma temminkii | reverse complement strand
TGTATAGCTACAGTCCTTGAAACATATTTACTGTACAAAGGTGATGTCTGTTTAACTGTGTGGCTTCCTAAAGCAGTTGGCTGCACCAGTGATGGTTGAGGTGAGTTACTATCAAGAGGGGAATTATAGTATGCAATCATCTAACCTCAATTTTATTAATTTATAAATTCAATTCATTACTTTGTAGATATCTCACTTCAACATGAAAGAGCATTTTTACACATGGTCAGAAAAAGCCAAATTAAATTGACCATGATTCAATGATGTAAAAAACTATAACTCACACAGTAATCTAATCTTCTTGAATGCCACTTAAAATGATAAATAAAAAAAGGCTGATTATTTTTGAGGTTCATTTACCTTTAGTACTCCTTCCACCCTCCTTCTGCATGAAGTCTGTTAAAGAATCCACGCTCATACACAACTGAAAACTTCACAAACATAACGAAGAAGCATGTAAAGATGCCATTTCAAAAAAGAAAGGACAAATGTGCGATAGAAACCATACGTTTTAGATTAGGTGTATCTGTTTCACTTTACAGAGAAACTTAAATGTTGATATCAAGCCAATATTTGTTTAACATGGAATAAAATATGCATTTAGTCTAATGGTCCTAAACCTTTCCTTGAGCAAACACAACTGTCATTCAGTGCACCTGCATGCTCAAAGCATGACTCGAGTCAGAATTTTTCCCATCCGGCAATTTATTATTCTAAATCCTACTTGTATAGACTGTTACAGCTGTGAAATCTTGTAATATATTAAATTTGCTTAGGAATACCTTGTTTTTGATGAAGGTTGCAGAGGAGTAACAAGAAGCAACAGTGTCACCTACTGGCTCCTTTAGGTTCAGCAAGATGCGGTTCCCTAAATTTTATATAAAACTTCATTCAGGTGGTGAAAATGGTTTTCATAGGTAGTAGATGGTAGACCGTTATGACAGAGACACTTGTCTCCTGACGAGTCTACACACATTTACTTTCTACATTAACTTAATTTTGTGCAGTTTTTGTCCAGTATGAATACAGTTCTGGAGAGCTAACCTCTCACAATTTATACTGCTGCCTAGGACTCAATTAATTGGCAATGTTAAAAAAGTATAATTGTGCATTTAATATAAATAAAACTATGTTTTCACTATTGTGTTTTTTGTAATACAGATAAGTTTCAATACTCTTTGCACAACTGTCATTTATATAACCACTGAAAGCAGCAAAGTACTTGATTATGTCATTCTTAGTCTTCAAATAAAAAATAGAAAGTATCCCACCTGTACCTTCGTGATTTTCACAGCAACAACATGTGAGAATGCCAAGATAAAGGATACATACAAATTCAGCAGCCTTGGGATGTTGGACATCTTCAATGACACTGACAGAAAATGCTCCAGCTTATGCTTCAAATGTGGTATCCAGGAATCCTGGATTTACATAATGTAGGTTGGAAGAAAATGTGGTTATGTTCAATATGCAATAATGCTGCATTCTGTATGTAATACATAGATAAAAATAGCTAGCTTCAGTATAAATAATATTATGCAATTAATTGAGCACCTGGAAGAGACCTTTAAAGGAGGGATGTATGGTGGGATTAGGAACAAAGGGTAAAGCATAGTAAGGCAGAAACTCTGTGGTCTGGCTCAGTGCTGCTCCCCGAGTTTCCAGATACTGCTTGAAGTAGGAAATCCTCTCCTGAAACTCAGCTTGGTCCTAGAGACAGATTTGACAGATTTCTATTCAAGTCAAAATGTCAGTGAAGTCCGACATAATTTAAAGCACATTTCTGTTGGATATACAACTGTATTGTCTCTTTATTATTAGTCTTTATCCCATTTCTACTGACAAAAACTAAAGTAGCTTGTGATTCCTAAATAAATTACATATATATAATTCTATACAGTTGCAAGAAATACCAAGTTAAAAATTTGCAATTTTCTGGTTTTCTGCATAAAATTATTATGAAGTGTGATCTGATCTTCCCCAAAGTTGCAAATATATATAACATAATATATCTAACATGATACAACACAGTCATGAAAGAGCCTCAAATCATGATGCCTCCTCCACCATAATTCATACAGTCCCAAATGTATCAAAGTATCAGACAGGTTAAACTGCAAAGAGTTCACTTACTTTTCTTGCAACTGTATAGTTTCTTTTTTCTAAAACAGTAAAATACTTAGATGTACATACATGTGTACCAGGATGCCTTCTCAGTGGGTAGATTGTGAAATGAATATGAAGGTAGAACTCCAGGGTCAGGGCCTCATCATCTTTATTTTTTACCTCAGAAGGAATATTCTCCGTCCACAGCTCAAAGAACACCTTGTGGTCTCCGTCGTCAAAAGACCTAAGGAGATCTTTCTACAAAAGGTCAGAGTTAGGACAAAGTGGTTGAGAGAAAAACAAGAACTCTGTACTAGTGAGTTTGCCAGTCTTAAGTTTCTGTCCTCTGAGATATCAAAGTCAACTGGGAGTACACCATAAAGTAAACAGTTTTATAACACTAAGAAAAACATATTACTAGTAATAATTAGTGATGTGTGGCGAAATACCCTTTCCACCTCCACAAGTAATTAAAACCTTCAGAACATTAAGTTATAATAAGCATCAATCATTTACCTCCACCTCACGAATCTTTGAGTCTCTAAGAGTACTTCCTTTAGGCTTTGAGACAAGCTTGCCTTTGCTTTTGCATTCCTTGTCAAAACAGCTTATGGTCTCTTCAAATTCCTCAAACTTAAGATACTACAAAAGACACAAAACAAGCATAAGTGACATTAACACTGCTTAAACAGTACAGAAAGGCACTGTTTTAAGTTATTATGTATTTTATTGATAATTAAACAGGTTGTACAACTATTTTGCCCTGTCACATATCATATTATATGAAATATTAATAGTGCATTTGCATTAATTACCTCCTTAATCATCCCAAGAAGGTCAGCTTCAGTCGCCAAGATGTCACCCATCTTGGCTGCCTCCCTGGAAGTCATGGAAGTACCGTCAACTTTCAAAATACCTACCGACAGAAAACACCACTGCTCATTAAATTACGTGTGTAAGGTTACTTGCAGCGAGCATTTGGTAGTACCTGTAAGGACAAAATATATAAGACATTTTGGTACTCAAAGAACGTAATGACAAAGCGTTGGTTCTTTTTAATAAATAGCAACGGGGTTGTAGTCTTCATGGGTTCATGTCGTCTAAGACTCAAGTAACGTTAAATACAACCGCAATTATTAGTATTTTAGTGCACCAGTAATTTCCATAACCTACGTTAACAAGCATCTCGTTTTACTAAAACTTACCATTTTTTATGTACAAAACCACTGTGTAATAGCAAAAGTCAGCATTTGTTCTACTTTTAAATTGTAACGTTATCTTTAAAAGTCAACATCAGCAACAGCGCAAACGGAGTAAAAATGTGGCAAGCTAGTAACAACTAACTTAGCTAGCTGACACGCTAGCTAGGATACGTGAGGTTAAGAGAACATCATTCTCACCTTATTCGCACATTATTTACTTTATGGATAAGTATTATATAGGTCTCGATGCGTTCATCCACAGCTGAAATTTATATAATCCATTTTGCAAAGGCTTCTGTGTTAATATTGCACTTACTGTTCTAGCTAGATGTTACTAGCCATTAGCTAGCAACCGTACCCATATAGGACGCTAAAACACCTGGCAACCAAATGGTTGGGAAGTGGGGGCTGTAAAGTACAGACAAATGTCGTAAATAACCCCACCGGTGTATAATGTAGCGCCTAGCTAGATACGTGCATACATTTTAGATTGTATATCTCTGTAGCGGATTTGTAAAGACACCCCAGTAGCCTATAACATAATAACTATTTATTTTTGTTTTGTTTTGATCTAAAAATGGTCCTTACGTTACTGCACGGTCGGAAAAACGGATTTTCCACAAACAAAGCCTGAAGCTCAGAAATGTTTCGTGAAACTTATTCTATATTTTACAGACATTATCAATTATATATTTGACATATTTATGTTTGTTTGATTTATATATATATCTTATATTTCGCTCTTGTTACTTTAAAACATTATTTTATGCACTGTTTCTATTTTCAACCGGAAGTACTTCGCGTGTCAAATGTCGAGCACATTGTTCCGGCGCGGTGTGTTTCTTAATGAATGAAGTGCTGCAGGAATAAATTATCTACGTTAAGTGCACGGTTTTGGCACACGTTGACACAAAGAGAATCTGACTAATAGCGACGCTGGTGTGTGTACAGTATACTATAAGACATTCATCTTATTTAAGGTAAGCTTAGGGAACTGTGAGGGCAAAATGCTAAAGCTAACAACTAGCCTGAAAAGGACACATTGCTGAAGTTGTATTTAAAGTTGTGACAAGATCTTTTGACATTGACTGTATCTAATTCAGCTATACCTGGTCGTAACATCGTTAGATCAAGAACAAAGTAGAGTATTTAATAGCCAATGTTTTTTGCGGTATAAATGCTATATGGTTGATCTTGTGCTTCCACAGTGGACCTCCATTGAATGCGGCTCAATGCTCGTCAGTACATGTTAACGTCAAAGCTAGTTAGTGTTGGAAATTAACCTATTTACTTAGCTTAATCTTATTCAATTACAGGTCGAGCTCTATTTTGTACTATATTGACACTGAATTAAATTCGGACACAAAAAACAGCACAATGTGTTTAATGTCTGAAAGTCGCTTATCGGTGTGTGGTCTAGATCAGTGGTTATTAAACCAGGGCACACTGTCCTGTTTGTTTTCCAGCGATCGCTACACTTACAGCTTCTGATTGGCTGAACACACCTGGTCCAGGTAATCAGCAGTGGGTAGGACAGTGATAGCTGGACAACAAGCCGGACACACTGTAAATATTCTCTCTCTCTCTCTCTCTCTCTCTCTCTCTCTCTCTCTCTCTCTCTCACACACACTATAAGCCAATGTGCTATTTTTATTAAATACAGTTGTGTTTCATATATTCAATATGTCTCTTAAGAATAACCATCTGACTTTTGACAGTGTGATCTAAAAATTGAGTGACACCATCCTTGAGCGATTTTGTTTTTATCTTGACCATGTTTAACTTAATTTATGCATTTTGTTTTGGTGTAATTAGTGTCTCATACATGTTGTCTCACAGCAACACAAGGCTGACACCTTAATTCTTAAACCCTCAGAAAATAAATGTAAAATATAACTTAAGGACAACATTAGTTATGTCTTTTTGTCTTTGCTGATAAATTTGTATTTATCAATATCCTGCTGCTTTTCAAGTTGATACCTGTGCTACAGTATGTAGCTGTCAAAAGTAAAATCTTTAAAAATTCTATTATATACTGTAGTTGGTATAACAGATATTTGTTACTGTCTTAATTAAAATATCTTGTATATCTTGCTTGCTAGAATAATAATCTTCCTATCAAAACATAAAATATGATCTCTTGTCATTGAAGTCAAGTCAAAAACTTTTCTTTTTTTTACAAATACCGATTTTTTTTTTTTTTTTCCATTTTTTCCAGATAAACCAGAACAGACATGGCTGGAATTCTCTTTGAGGATATCTTTGATGTAAAAGACATCGATCCAGATGGCAAGAAATTTGACAGAGGTGTGTGAAATGTCTTAATAAAACAGAGCCAAAAACTGTGTGAAGTTCTAACACCAACCAAAAGCTAAATGTCTTTGGTTTCTAGTACTGTACTGACAAATTATACAGGTAATCAAACATCTTGAACCTTACTTTTACTAAAAGTTATCAAATCTAGAATGTGTCAAGCAGAAGTAAAGAAGAAGTAAATATAGAAATGCTATTGGGTCACTTAAGAGCATGATCATTAATTGCATTGGTATTTTTAATTACCTTTATTTGTTCTTGATCTTGTGTCTACTTGATACATTTATTAGTTTATTTATTTGCCTGTATTATTAACTTTTATTTAGATTTTACTGTTTCATAAATCCACTATGTGGTTTTCACCGAGTTTCCTTGAATTAAAACTTCACATTAAGCAAACCATACTATGAATAATTTGTTACAGTGTCTCGTCTACATTGTGAAAGTGAATCTTTCAAGATGGACCTCATCTTGGATGTGAACATTCAGATCTATCCTGTAGACCTTGGTAAGAAAGTCATTTTCTTTGTTCTTGTGCATGTGGTACTTGTTTAGTTTACGTTAAAGCTCATTAAATGGTTGATTTTGTTAATAATATCAGCAGTTGTAAATCTCAGTAGTATAGAGCACAACTAGAAGGCCTGGCCATGATAATTTATTCTTCATATTTCATCAGAATGATTTTTTTAAGTAAAGCCACATTGCATAGTTGTTTGACGACACTCGCAGTGTTTGACTTTTGATTGCACACTCTGATACATGTAGGTGAGCTGTGTCATGTATGAGTGAACCTTTAACTGAGGTAGATGCTTCACAAACTGATCGCTAACTCAAAGTGTCCAGGAGCACAATGATATGATAAACCATGTGTTTGGTTTATTAAGGTGACAAGTTCAGACTGGTTATTGCCAGCACATTATATGAAGATGGAACACCAGATGATGGAGAGTATAATCCCCAGGATGACCGGCCATCCAGGTACAATTACTCTTCAAGTATATAGTGCAAATGTAATGTTATTACCACATGCTGTTTGTACATGTTAATTTAAGGCGCTAATATTGTTTGTGTTTAAATTCTTAGTGTGACTTTTCCCTGAGATATGCATTATTTTCTTTGTTTACATAATGCATGCTCTTATTTCACTTTATTTAAATCTCCAGAGCGGACCAGTTTGATTATGTGATGTACGGAAAGGTTTATAAGATTGAGGGAGATGAGACTTCAACAGAAGCAGCTACACGCCTGTGAGTGATGTTACATATAAGTCATAATTTAATTTCTAGTAGCTTTCACCTTTTTTTTAACTTTTACAATCATAATAATGCATTATTAGTGCAGAAGGTACCCCAGTAACATAGTGCTACTGCACAATCATAATTTAATAAAGCAACACTCAGTGTTTATGTTAACAGGTACAGTCATGGCCAATAGATCGCAGCACCCTTGTAATTCTGTCAGAAAATGCAGCCTTTCTCTCAGAATACAGTTGCAGTTGCAAATGTTTTGTGTGTTGCATTGGAACAACACAAAAAAACAGAGAAGAAAAGTCAAATCTGAATCAATTCCACACAGAACCCAAAAATGAACTGGACAAAATTATTGGTACCCTTAACTTAATATTTGGTAGCAGCCCCTTTGGAAGAAATAACTGAAATCAATCACCATTAATGAGTTTCTTACGCCTCTCTACTGGAATTTTGGACCACTCTTCTTTTGCAAACTGCTCCACATCATTCAGATTTGAAGAATGCCTTCTGCCAACTGCTGTTTTGAGATCCCTCCACAGGTTTTCTATGGGATTCAGATCTGGACTCATTGTTGGCCATTTCAGAACTCTCCAGCACTTTGTTTGTAACCATTTCTGAGTGTTTATTGAAGTGTGTTTCGGGTGATTGTTCTGCTGGAAGACCCAGCAGATGCAGCTTTCTGACACTGGCCACTACGTTGCAGTCATGATACCGTTCACACAATCAAGGCATCCAGTCCAGAAGCAGCAAAGCAACCCTCAAACATCTTTTGGGATTTATAAAATAAACCTCCACCATGTTTGACTGTAGGGACTGTGTTCTTCTTTTTCTTAAGGCCTCATTTCTTTTTCTGTAAACCGTGCCATGATTACCTTTACCAAAAAGCTACTTTTGTCCCATCTGTTCACAGTATGTTCTCCTAGAAGGTTTGTGGTTTTGTCACATAAGTTTTTGCAAACTCAAGCCTTGCTTTTTTTATGCCTTTGTGTCAACAGTGGTGTTCTCCTGGGTCTCCTACTTTAGCGTCCCTTTTAATTCAGATGGCGATGGATGGATAGTGTGAGCTAACACTGTTGTACCCTGTGTCTGCAGATCGGCTGGAATTTGTTTGGAAGTTAATCGGGGTACTTTATCCACCATTCGAACAAGCCTTCATTGTAATTTTTTATTAATAAAAAACTAACCCCTTCCATCCATGCCCAGGGAGGTTAGCTACAGAGCCATGA
Organism: Helostoma temminkii; assembly: GCA_900302695.1. NCBI lineage: Eukaryota > Metazoa > Chordata > Actinopteri > Anabantiformes > Helostomatidae > Helostoma > Helostoma temminkii. The sequence continues at coordinate 74,655 of OMLM01001839.1, read as the reverse complement.
ACTGTAAACCTGTTAATGATATTGTGCACAGTGGACACAGAAACATTAAAATCACTGGAGATGGACTTGTAGCCTTGAGATTGTCCATGTTTTCCACAATTTTTTCTCTCAAATCCACAGACAACTCTTTACACTTCTTTCTTTTCTCTATGCTCAGTGTGCCACACAACACAAAGGTTGAGTCAACTGTTCTCCATTTTAACTGGCTGCAAGTGTGATTACTATATTGCCCTCACCTGTTACTTGCCACAGGTGTGTGTCTAAATACAAATTACAGGAGCATCATATGCTTGACAAGCAATTATTTCTTACTATTTTGACAAGGTGCCAATAATTGTGTCTATTTTTGAGTTCTGTGTGAATTTTTATCAAGTTTGACTTTTCTAATCAGTTTTTTGTGTTGTTCCAGTGTAAACAAAAACAGTAAGCACGTGAATACCAAAACATTTGCAATTGGAACAATTTTCTGAGAGAAGTGTTGCATTTTCTGACAGAATTGCAAGGGCGCCGATATTTTTGGCCATCACTTGAAGAAAGAACTGTTGTTGTTTTTATGTGAATCATCATTAGTACTCTCTTATTTACTATTAATTGACAGTTAATACATAAAAGTGCACACAACATTTGAGATTCTGAGATTTTGTTGTTTGTCTTTTTAGCTCTGCCTATGTGTCTTATGGTGGCCTCCTCATGAGGCTCCAGGGAGATGCCAACAACCTCCACGGCTTCGAGGTGGACTCGAGGGTTTACCTCCTCATGAAGAAACTGGCCTTTTAAAACCAAACCCTGCTCACCCACTCACCCTGTTTCATCTACTGCCACAGTCAACCTTAAAGTCATACTGATATCATTCATATTCCCAAGTCTGTTGTACACGGAAATCTCCAATGCCAGAACACATGGGCGATATAGATTTGCTTGTTTTTTTCTTTCTTTTTAAAATTTTTTTTATTTTTGTAGTCTTTGTTACAAAATGTTTTCTACAACGAGACTTCAGATTAATGACTGTGACACTTGAGAGCTGCTGCCACTTCCATCTGCTCACAAATTTGTAAATAAAAATATCTTTTATACAAGCCAGTTGTAAGGCTCTCGGTCTTGGTTCATACCAGTTATTTGTCATGTTATATTTGTTACATAGGTCGTATTGCAACCTTATTGGTGCTCATTCAAACATATTTAAGTTTTATTTTAGTTATGTGCAACAATAGGGAAGGCCATTTGTAACACTCAATAATTGTACTGCAGGTGACTGTGTGTAAGGATAGATTATTTTAAGTGCTGCAAATGTTATGATGGCAACGTCTTTTCAGAATCATGGTCTTAAAACATACTGATTCCAGTGAAAAGTGCTCACAGTGAAGATGGGAAGTTCAAAATAGCATTTTTCTCACATAAAAAAAATGCACTTTGACCTTTATGTGCTTAGTTCTGAGTGTGAATAGCTTCTACCATTTTTGGCTTCACCTTCTACCCTCTTCCCATCTAAATCTGTTTTTTATAACTGATTTCATGTGTGAATAATCCTGAGTATTTAAAACATCTGAAAGATCAACTGGATATTGACAAGTATTATGGGAAATTAAAAGCATTTTGCTCCCAGCTCACAGATAGGATTTTTATTAGCATGCCATAGACAGCTGTTCTATATTTGCCTGCATAGCAGCAGACCAAAATGTGGACGCTCGGGAAACAAAATTAAATTATGGTGATGAGTAAGCTCGTGTTGTTCAACACAAGCTTTATAATATCAGTGGTAATTGATATCACAGGATGCAACGTGCCAGTTACTCACACAGGCAGTGTCCATGTCAGTGCACTCTGTACACAGTACACACCCTTAAATACTTTTAAATGTAACTGAAGACTAAACAACAATGTTATACAATGTGTAAGACGTCCTGTGAGTACTTGGCAGTGTTATTATTGCAGTAGTCATTGGATTTGCATGGTATACTTGTTTGTTTATGGTTAATTTAATGTTACCTCATTATATTACTGATACAGTAGTAATGTGGCTGCAGATTTACTTCAGTGCTTACAAACGTTTGGACTATTTATAACACTTAATACTTCAGAATGTGCCTCTAACTGTTGAGTCATTTCTAGAAGTTAATAAAAGTACACAAAGTCAATAATCAAGTAAAAGTGCAAGTATATGCCTACAAAAGTACTCCAGTACAAGTCGAAGTACCCTAGAAATTTCTACATTTAAGTACAGAAGTCAACATGCTTCACTTACAAACTATTTTGAACAACACTGACTTTGCTGTTGATAACATTAGCGTATAGTGACAAATAAAGTGAAAATTATGGTAAAAATATGTAGTGAGTAATAAAAACAATAGGTTGAAAGTCTCTGTTAGAGAGTTTAGGAACAAAAATAACAGTAAATTCTGTTCTTTGTATTTTACGTTTGTAAAAGTACAATATTTTCTCTAAACTGTAGTGTTGTAAAAGTAGAAATGCAAGTACTCAAGTATAAAATTACACTGAAGTAGAGTACTTGAGTAAATGTACTCACTCTGCACTTTAATGGTAAACTGTGTTAATGTATAATTAAGCTTCTCTATAATGATAAACCTTAGTATTGTCACTGAAAGACACAATACAAGTGTGCATTAACCCTGTAGTGGGACTGAGGGTTCAGCGCTTACGTCTACGGAAGTGATGTAAATGTCATTAAACCGCGAAGCAGCATCCCGGCTGTGCTGCGATGTCTGCGTGTTGACAGTAAGAAAAACCTGCTCAGGGGGTTTACTGCTTTCAGGACACTGCACCTTAACCGTCTACTCGCTGTTAGAACAAGCAGGTCAATATGTAGTTTTATAATTTTGTGCCATTACCCTTTCGTCGGTCCTGGTGACATGCTCCTGTCAGCGACTCTAATTGGAATCACTGCACTAGCGATTATGTCGGTGACGGTGTTTTGTAGAGACACTGATGCAAATGTATCTTGAGGAAGACTGAGGTTATGAAAAGATTATAGCAGCCAAACGCGATGGACTATCGACGCAAAAAGAAGCTGACATTCTTCACCATTGGACTCATCTTCCTTCTCAGCGGTGTGGAATATGGTAAGACGTGTTTTGGCAGAACCTTAACGTTAACCAGACGCTTACACAAGGTCGCATCTAAACATTCAGCAACACGAGAAAACGTTGAGAAAGAGGAAAAGTTTGTCCAAGACGAACGCTGACATAAACAGAAAATTGAGAAAGAGAAAAAGATGACACATAGGAGAAGTTGAGAAAGAGTAATAGCATAGATGACCTAAAGATGAGATACACACAGTCTCACACAGGCAAAATCAATGGAAACGTTGCTATAGGAAAAAAAGTTAACACTGATAAACATAGACAGTCAAACCAATCAAAATTGAAGTGAATCGTAGACAGCACATCTTAGATTCTAACTGAGCCACACAGCTTAGTTATAAAGTAACATTAGCTTTAGTGTGTTTGATATGTGTGTTGTTGTATGTGTGTAATTCTCTGTGTATGTGTAGATATGTCATAGGAGTGTGACTGAGCTGAAGAACATCTTGGATCTTGATCACCTGACCAAATTCACCTGTTTAAAATGTGCTGGGTCATCCCAGTTTAACTCTTAAAGTAGTAGAAGAGAGTGATGGTGGATGGAGCGATGTAGAAGAGAGTGGAGGAAGTCAGGGAGGACAACACATAGATTCTAACTGATCCACACATGAAGCCGACAAAAAGAGGAAAGATGATGGAAAGTTGAAGGATGACTCCCGTTAAAGGCAATGTTAAAAAAATCGATGAAAAAAGTTGAATAAAATAGAAACTATAAAAGTTGAGAACGAGAAAAGTAATAGCACACGTCACCTAAAGACGACACAACTTTAGGAAGTTGTTCCACAGCTCTCCCACTAATTATGGTGGATTTTCTTGTGCGTGTTGTGATACTGACGAACTGTAGAACGAGATACAGAAAACATAAGTAAAATATTAAATGTTAATTGTTAATAATTTCCTCATCAACATCAGAATTTTTACTTAGTGGGATAACAACTGAACTGATTCACGTGATAGCCCATTATTATATGGTGGTGTTTTATTTGTTTTGCCTCTGAGCAGATCCCCTGTATCTAGTAAACTAAATGCTTATGTTACAGACATACTAAGAAAACCAGAGCAGTCCCTCCGCTAGGAGTGAATGTGCCATTTTAATGTTCAGTTATTTTACCAGCCACACCAAGGCCATACAAGAGTTATATGTTATTCAAATTTGTATTGACAGTTTTAAATGCTTTATATTGATGACTCTCAAACCCCAACTACAACAACAAACACCTTATTTTTTGTGTATTTGACTTCTGTTATTTTCTCCATGACATGTGGGTGATCACTTACACTGGAAACCAATATTATAATGCTACTAACTGCGCTCAAACTTCTCCAAAGAAAAATATCAACAGTAAGATTCAAAAGACTGGACTATAGGTTTAGATTGTATGACAGTGTAGTTTTTGTTTTAAATCTGTGGCAAAAAGCCAGATTCAATTTTATAACTTAGCCTCATCTCTTCCATGTACAATTGTCTCTGTCTCTCTACATAGTGTGTTGAATCTATGGCATTCCGCTAGATGATGACAAAAATTGAGCAGTCATTCATCCTGTCTGGGATTTTCTCAGAGCACTCTTTATTGTGTGTCTTCTGACCCAGAAATTGAATTTGAATTGTACTGGGTAAGCACTGTCTTTTGTCTATTTAATAATAAGACTGGGCACATTGACAAGGAGTAAGAGCACCAATGCAGCCAAAGTTACACTTAACATTGTGTTTAAGAAATCTCTCTCTCTCTCATCCCTACTCCTGAGAAAGAACAGTCTGCTCTGTCCATTCTCATGTAGGACATCTGTGTTGTTTGACCAGTCCAGTATGTTGTTGATGTGGACAGAATATTTGTATGACTCCACTATGTCTACAACCTCTCCCAGGATGGTGAGTGGGACCTGGATCTTCCTGCTCTTTCTGAAGTCCACTACCACTTCTTCAGTTTCACTGATACAGTTACTGCTGCAGCACTCAGCTCTCTATTAAATGTCTCTACTCCCCATCATTATCATTATTGATTCAGCCAATGATTAAGATGTAATGAGAAAAGATTTGTAGGTGGCAAGTTCCTGAGTTGTAGCAGAAGTCAGCAGTGTAGCGTGTAAACAGGAATGGTGTCAGTACAGTCCTTTGAGGTGTGGCTGTACTGCTCATCACCATCTCAGATACACATTCTTCTAAGCAAACAACCTGTGGCCACCCAGCCAGGTAGTCTGTGATCCAGATAGACTATATAAGAGAAGTTTAAAATAGTTATTATTATTTATGTAAGTTGGGTGGCCATTGAGTGTGGATTTGCAGTTGTCAGGAAGCTGTGATTGCAGGCAAAAATGTGTGTAGTTTAGTTTATCATGAATTTATGATAAATCTGGAAGAATACGTGCAGTTTCTGGATAGTGATATTATTAGTGATATCGCACCTCCTTAACTCAGCCTCTGATATATGTTGCTGATGTGAATCACAGGTTTGTAAAAACATTGAGATGCCCTGGTGATGTTGCCTAGGTTGCTATGCTTGCGCAGCCCAGCAGAGCAACAGTATGTTCCACTACCTCCATAGAGGGCTTATGATTAAGTGCATAGTATGTTTAAATTAAAAATATATATATAACGTGCTGAATAGACATGTAGATGATTTCCAAAGAGACACAGAATATATACACGCAGTATCTTCTATAAAGTGTGTGACTAACTCCTCTCACTTCTCCCTCCACAGCTGTAATACTACCCACAATATGGAGGTACTTGCAGACTTTAGATGCTCCGCCTTACTTTTTGGGTTTGGCCTTGTCAGCATTCAGCTTGAGTGGCCTCCTGTCGGGACCACTGTTTGGCCACTGGTCCGACAAAACACGAACCACAAAGAAGATCATCTTGTTTGCCAACCTTTTCGAGATAGTTGGTGAGTCCCCCTTCCAATCATTTTGTATTTGCTTGGTATATGGGGTCATGTGCCTGGTGATGGCTACAAGCCAAGCGTGGGCTTCACTTCCCATGTCAGAAACACAAACTCCATTTGAAGTGACTATGTGAATGTTGTCAACACCACAACCAACTTACTTTTCTGCACTTTTATTTTCTCTCCAGGTAATTTCATGTACTTCATGGGCTGCTCCAAATGGCTCTTACTGTCAAGCAGATTAGTAGCAGGTGGGTCAGTGCAAATTACCGCAGAGACTACCTATTATTCAGATTGGGTGTGATTGGGTTTGATACTCAACTTTGATCCGCGTCAATAAATCAAAAATTAAAAGATCTAACAAGAACACAGAACATCAGGTTTCAGTTTTAATGTTGCAGTGCTGTTACCTTATAATGAAATATACATTTCATGCAGGCATTGGCACAGGTGCTGGCTCATCGATCTTTGGCTTCTTAACCAGAAGCACTGCACCAGAGGACCGTGCCACCGTATTTGCTGCTGTCATGGCATGTCGACAAGCGGGCCTTCTGATTGGTCAGTTTCCTTTTGCTTTCAAATGTCAAATATCAAGTTGATAATTGGAGCATAGTTATTATGAATTGTAATAACTTTGTGTTTCTTACACAAAAAATATCTCTGTGTTGTTAGAACTTTCCAGATTGTAGTGTACACACTTTATAATTAAGTAATTATGTTTTAACTTTGTGTTTAACACAGGTCCAGCTTTTAACATCTTCCTAAGGCTTTGTAATTTCCACCTGGGTCCTTTTGTAGTTAATAAATATACTGCACCTGGGGTAAGGACCAAAACACAGTATGATAGTTTCATCTTCATCTCATCAAACAAATGCTCTAACACTTTCCCTCTATCCTCTAAAGCTGTTCATGTGCTTCCTGTGGATTCTCCTTCAACTGGTTGTGGTGTTCATGTACTGGGACCTTCCGTGTCTGGAGAGGGTGACGCAACATGACAGTTCCACAAACAAGAGCAGAGAAGACGAGAATGAGCAAGGTGTTTTGGAAGATGAAGTGGAAAATGATGAAGTAAAGCCTCTAATGGGATCCCAGGAACTGGCGGGGTCGTATGGGTCAGTGGTGACGCCGAGCTCCCTGAGAAACCACAGCTCTGCTGCCACCAATGCCCTGCTAAATCACACCTCCCCACCTCCTACTCCACCGCCATCAGAGAACCTTGAGTCCTTGAGTCCCTTTAAGAATTTTAGTATAACACGAGGTAGGTAGTGGGTGGTTGTTTTCTAATAAATATATATCCTCCAAAACAATCAAACCAATGTGTACTCTAGAAGTTACATTAAGTAGAGATGTATGTATTTTCACATGCACACCCTGTGGTTTTAGGTTTCTGAGTGTATTTCTCTGCAGTGCCAGGCTCTGGGTTCTATTCTTGTCTTCTTTCTGCATTACAGAATGCAACTAGTCATAGTAGATTTTTTAAATTGCTTTAATTATGTAAACTAAATGTGGACTGTCATACAAGACTTTTTGCTTTCTAAAATTTATCTAAAATGCAGTTTTTAAAAAAAATAGTGGCCCCTACCATACAAAATGCATCTCTGCCTTTTCTTTGTCCCTGCTGTGAATTAGCTGTTTGGCTCCAACACTTTTGTCTGTTTTCCTCCCTTGTTTGTCTTTATCTGATTCGTGCTTTGTCTCTTTGTAGAGTTCCTGAGAGAAGAGGTGGTTGTGCTGCTGGCTGCTCAGTTTATCACTCTCTTCAATCAGACAGCACTGGAGGTGCAGTAAAGGAACACAATCAGACACACATAAATATCTTTTTATATACCCATTATTTTTCCTCGGTCAGCCTCAATTTATTTAAGTCCATTGCAGTGGTCTTCTTTTTTAACATACTGACTCCTAGAAACTCTTGAAACAAGCAAAGCCAACATGCAACATGTTCACCTTTTTTTCCTCAGACCATGGTGACTCCATTGACACAGAAGTACTTTGGTTATGGGGAGCTGGAGAACAGTGTGATGTACTGTCTCTGCGGTATAGAGGTGATTGCTGGCTTCCTGTTTGTGCGCTTGCTGAGCCGGCGTGTTGCTGAGCGTGTGGTCCTGGCCATTGGTTTGGCCATCTGCAACATCTCTGGTGTCTGGTGCCTCATCTTCCTGGCCAACCCACTAGGTAGACGACACTGTACTTTAAATTCTCACTATTGTTACTCCACATTTAGGTCTAGGTGTCTGCATAACATTAGTAAGTCTTCAAAACCCTCAAATCCTCAAAATCATAGAACATCCAATAATAACATGACAGATAAGTAAGATAATCAATATCCCAATCGTTGCGATCAACATTTTCATGTTTCTGATTAAAACCATCTCTGTAGCACTGCTGTATTACTGTTATTAAAGTTTTGGTGTTTTCACTTTTGTTTTACTTTGTTTCCTGTAGGTGGTTTTCCATGGCAGCTGACTGAGTTCATTATTGGGGTGTTTCTGCAGGTTCTGGGTTTACCGTTTGTAGCTGTAGCCCAGGTTTCTCTCTTTTCCAAAGTTACTGCTGAGAAAACACAGGGTGAGAAATGCACCACCATGGGGACATTGCAAAATTGCATGCTGGTTGATATTTACTACTTTTTTGTCTTATTCCCATATAGCATATACAGGGTGTTGTAATTACATATAGTGTCATTGAAATTACTGCACATTTTAATCATGCACATGTAATAAACCTTGCTCCTTGTGGTTTTTGTGTGCATGAGCTCTAGTGTACTTTCTAGTGTTTTTTGATTCGTTATTGCAGGTTTCAGCCAGGGAGTGAGACGCTCAGTGGGAGGTCTAGCCACTATCCTGGGTCCTCTTTGGGCCGGAGGCCTTACTGAGAACATGTATGTCATGATGGGGGTGATGATGGCACTGCTGGCATTGTTAACGGTAAGTGGAAGGAAATTAGGTTGAACAGATGTGCCTTGAGATGACTTTTGTTGTGATTTGGCGCTATATAAATAAAGTTGAATTGAATTGAATTGAATCGAACATACCTTTAGCTGAGTAAAACCCATATCTGTGGTGGAATTGTAGTTGTTTTCAGTTTATGTCAGCATGCACAGGCCAAACCAGACTATATTTCTTTCCCAGTCACTGTTTTATTGGTATTTATATTATTGTTGTGTAATTTTTAACCCAATCTAACTGAGAAAAGCTTATTAACCAGTAGGACTTTGGGTATATTACATGGAACGTTTCTGCTTGTTAACCTTTCTGGATGTTAACTAATGCAGTCATACAGTAGATTATATATAATCACATTTATGTGGTTATATAATATTAATGGACTGAGAATCTGACTGTAAAAAAGGCAAAAATGATCAAATTTCTCAAAAAAATAAAAATATGTAAAAGATTAAATTAATCACAACATCCTCTTTGCATCCTATCCTTTTTGCCTTGTGATTATGAATAACAATATCAATTATTCCTTGATTCGCCCTCATTGCTCTTCCGAGCAAACATTATAATGAAGGTTTTTAGTTGTGTGAATGTAATTGGAACAAATAAGGAACAAACAAACCCCAGCAACTAGTTTAAATTTAGAGATAGGAGATGCATGTTGACATGTTATAGCCAGCAGCTGTTTCTGGATTATGGGACAAATAAGCAAAACAAAAAGCTTGTAATGCCTGTAATGAAGCGTAGGGAAACCACAGCCCAGTGACCAAATGTTTCCACTATTACTGACAAAGGATAAAACAAATCTTTGTTGTGTATGAGAGAAGGGCCACAGTATACACAAACAGATAAAAGTCCACCTTGTAATTATTTCTTCCTAACTGCATCCACAAAGAGCCTGTCTAACAAATAAATAAAACAACCTAGTTTTATTTATTTGTTTTTTATTTTCACAATTTTTATTGAGAATTAAATTGTGTTATGCATCGCTGACATATTTCAAATTCCAAAATATTTCAACTTTCAGGAAGATTGCAGCAATTCAAGATTCACTTAAGAACTCGATATAGAAGAAAAATGCTTTATACTATTTTCCTACCTTTTTATTAAATGCATTTGTGTATTTATTTTGTATGCATTATATATTTCTTCTTGATTTCATGAATAAAAATGTTTGAATTTAGTATGTGAAACTTGTATCCCTGAATAACAGAATGCAACATTAATATGTCTATATATATATCTCAGACCATGTTATTTTGCATTAAAAATAAAATAATGCTTTTGTTTTTTTTAATACAGATTATGCTGGCTTTTTCATATGACCGTCTGGTTGAGCCAGCTGCAAAGGAGCAAGCAGACAGTCCAGACAGCTCTGGTTAATACAAGAGGATATAACAGGTAGCTGTTTGGAAATATAAAGATGCATGCAGGGCTCAAGGACAACTCAGTTTATTTATTTATTTTCATAAATGAATACTAGACGCCAGCAAAATTCTTAGCCTTTGTCATGTGAGATAGAAAGTAAATGACACTGTTATGCTGCCTTCTTTTGACTTATCCTATGTCTTTTTTTCTTTCTGTACCAGTGCAAAGCGGAAGGTTCCCTGTCCTACACGGTCTTCTACAATGTCACTTTCTAGTTTTGGACCAGCACACATGCACACTCTCTGCAGCCTCCCTAAAGCTTTAACAACTTTAGTGTGCTGTCGCTGATCAAGGCACTGGTTTGATCTATATATTTCCTATGGAAAAATTCTGATGGCACCAAATGTGCAAGCGTTGGATGAAAGTTCTTTCCATTTTTTTGTTTTCTCCACTGCACTACACTACACTATGTGATTCACACATTCTACCTGTGTTTCACCAACTACAGTATAACAATTATGTTAAACTAATGGACATGCTGAATGGTTGTGGATTTAGCTTTTTCTGCTGTGGGATAAGTTAGCTGTTTAGCCTTGATATGTAATACCTCATCTTTTACAAAAGTAGGCATTCAAAAAAAGCATGAGCTCACTGAACAAAAGAGAAACTATGTCTTTTTTTCTGTAATGTTTATTTAACATGTGGAAAGCTAGGTTTTCTTATCGGATGAATTGGATTTATTAACTTTGACTTTGAAAAGATACATCAGAAGGATTTTGAGGTTGATAAGATAAAAAGACTTTATATCTATTTTCATATACATCTTATAGCCTATAATGAAGGTTTCTCCTTGCCCAAAGTTAATATTTGCAATGTGGTGGGTAAATCTCTAAACAAACTACTAACACTAACAGAAAAGAGATGAATTAATGCAGGGTTAATTATTTATTATGCCACAGTGATGACAAAGAACTGGTGCAATACAACTTTTTAGTTGTGATTCTGATGTAGTATATATTTTCAACACTGGGGGGCGATCTTAGTCTTTGCTTCAAATTGGTGAAATATTCGATGTATGAGAAGCAACAACTAAAACTCACATTTGAGCACAGCAACTTTGTTAGACGTTTGTTAGAAGTTGCACATAAATAATTCTTAGTTGTTTTAAAACACACAAATCTGCCTAATATGGGGGGAAAAAAAATTCCACCAAAAAGCTTTTGATTCTTTTTTTGCATCTCGACATAATTTGTTCTACTTGTACTTGAAACACCGGAAATATGTTATAAACTTAAACTATCTTTTATTTATTTATTAAGACTTGTGTGGGTACCTAACATGTATATTGACTTCTTTTGTATTCCTTGTCATTATACAAAAAGAATCTGTCCATCCTACACAGACTTGTGTTTCATTGTTCTCTTGAGAAATTGGGAGTGGGTGTGCACAGTAATTATCAGAGCAGAACAAAACTGCTGGGAAATATGGGAAAATATGTCCTAATACTATATGTTACAATAAAGTAACATGTA